>OX419594.1:6914611-7026245 GCA_948473455.1 Teleiodes luculella | reverse complement strand
TAGAATGTTAAACTATATTTATGAATTTGTATGTAAAAAAGAAACAGTAGACAATTTGGTAACAGTTTTGAATAAAACAATGAAACATGAAAATAAAGGAATATACTTATTTATCATGGTTTTGTAATTTTGTAAAAGTTTTTTTTTTAAAGGGTATCTTGAATTTGTAGACTTGAACAAAATTCAAACACGAGATAAACTAATACAGTATTTATGCCTGGTAGTATATATTAGGTGACGGCCGCGGAGTGTGTACAGATAGGCCGGTGATACGCAACTATCGGCTTCCGCCCTTATCGCCTTCCGTTACTGCAGAAAAAACATGGCACGCGACCATTGTGCGCCTAATCACATTAAGAATTTCATATTTTACGAAATGTTTAATATACGTGCACGATTTTTACAAATATGTTTGTTTGTTGCAGGTACATTACCGGGCGACGAGTTATCGCTAGGTTGTTCGCCGCGGAGGCACAAGCACGAGTCGTCGCTGTCGCCGGGTGCGCACGCCGAGGACGCGAGCAACGCGTCGAGCGCCAGCGCATCGCTGTACCCGCCGTCGAGCGGCAGCAAGCGCGCGCCCGTCGCCGCCGCTGCAGTGGCTGCTGCCGCCCGGGCCCGGGCCCGGCGCCGTCGACAAGTACTTCCAGGAGGAGTACGAGCAGCGCGTCGAGCTGCTGCCGCCCGAGTGCCAGTCCTACTGCGCGCCGCAGCAGCCCTGCCCGCCGCAGCACTGCGAGTACCGCGTGCCGCCCGCGCAGCCCCCGCACGCCCCGCACGCCCAGCACTGGGAGCCGCACGAGTACGCGCCGCCGCAGCCCACGCCGGGCCCCTCGGGGCTGCCCAAGCGCGAGCCCTACCCCGCGCCGGCGCCCGACCGCCAGGTGCAGCTGGCCGAGTACAACCCCTCCACGAGCAAGGGCCACGAGATCCTCTCGCAGGTGTACCAGCAGAGCGCGCAGCCGCTGCGGCTGGTGCCCGTCAAGCCTCGCAAGTACCCCAACCGGCCCAGCAAGACGCCCGTGCACGAGCGGCCCTATGCCTGCCCGGTGGACGGCTGCGACCGCCGGTTCTCGCGCTCCGACGAGCTGACGCGGCACATACGCATCCACACGGGCCAGAAGCCGTTCCAATGCCGCATCTGCATGCGCTCCTTCAGCCGGTCGGACCACCTGACCACGCACGTGCGCACGCACACCGGCGAGAAGCCGTTCGCGTGCGACGTGTGCGGCCGCAAGTTCGCGCGCTCCGACGAGAAGAAGCGGCACGCCAAGGTGCACCTGAAGCAGCGGCTGAAGCGCGAGCGCGGCCCCCCGCACGAGCCGCACGGGGGGCTCTAGCGACCGGGGGGGCGCGCGCGCCGCCCGACAGCCCGAGCCCGCACATTCCAGCGGCGAACCGCCCGCGACGACGCCCGAATCGCCCGATTCCTACGACTCCGTGGATGAATGAACTTTATTACAACTTTTTTTCACGTTGAAGTTATTGAATAATTTCATCGCTAAGTGTATGATATGAACTTTCAGCTTTATTAACTCTTACATGTTGTAAATTCACTGAAATTTATATATCTTTTTATACATATTTGTAATTACGATAGGAGATGATCGGATGAATGTATTTATTTGTTTAGATAGGCTAATGAATGAAACTGACTGGGATCAATCATAGATACGAAGCTATACGGCCTATAGTGTCGTCGTCGTTTATACCGCACGATAACACCGCTACCGTCGCGTCGTCGCCTCGACGACACGGAGTGTTCAAACATATCTGTTCTAAATTTAAAACATGTGTCTGTAATTGAATCGATCGTATTAATAGGTTCAAATTTACTATGTGTAAGTTTGAATATTTGCGAGATAAAGATACAACGGAGCCTACTGACTGGTGCGAACCAAGTTAGAAAACCTCTGCCACCCATAGACTACGTTACTTACGAGTAGATAGACTTAACATAACACTATGTTTTTAAAATCAATTACATTTTTGTAACTGTACGTAAAACGGTGGTAGATCTTCTCTAATCGCGACTGCCTATCTTAAGAAAATGTATATTAAATATTCTTATACTTGATAAACTAACGTGAAACTGTGCCATTAATTTAACTTTACGACGTGCCACTGCAGTTTTTATTTAATACTAAGGTAACACGACTGCTGATAAGTGATAACTATTTTTATTTGTTTTATTGTATTTCTAGTCGAAGTTATAGAAACGAGGGTATCGACTACTATATTCGTTTTGTAGGTGAAATTTATGTATATTTATTTATGTTTTCGACAGCTGCTGTCATGTCTTCTCTTGCTCAAACATTTTAATTTAACAAGTTTTGCTCAATTCTGCTTGATTTAGGCAAACCTCTTGCTGTGTAACATTTCTTAGTTCTTTTCATAGAGCTGCACTTGTTGTACTGTAACCCACTAACTGCCTCTCCTTCGCGCTACCAGTGGCATATGTACACATTGTAATATGCGTTTTATACCTAGACTAATCTAGTAAAGGAATAGCGTATAGCGTTTATGATCTCTTAATCATTATTAATTATTTTCAAGATAGATGTTATTTATAAATAAATACTCATAAGTTTTTGTATAGATATAATGTAAGATATTTTTGTTTAGGTTTCAGTTACTGTGATTACGTTGTTACGCGACTTTTGGTGTGATAGTGAGGCGGTAGAGTGCACCGCAGCACCGATACCATCGCACCGTTCAAATTCAATGCAACTGCTCGTACTAAAAAGCACAAAAAGCCTTGCCTCTTCTTGTATTGTATTGTACAAATGTACACGTTGTTAAAGTGTGTGTTGTTCAAGAAATTGCCTTCGCCTTATGCTGTTAATGTTCAGTAGTTACAAACAAGTTTTGTTATCCATTGTCCAATTTAAATAAAATCACTCCAAAATTAGATGTAATACAATTGCAACATTCGAAAAAAAACGAAAGAAATGAGAGATTAAAATCACCGAAAATGCAGTGATAATAAACACTACAGGGTGGGCCTTTCAGTAATGTCGGTCGTTATGAATTTAGGATATCTGACAATAATGTTACTAACTCATGCGCCTACAACTCTTACTGCAGACTGCTGTTACGGGAACGGGTTTGTTTACTTTTGTATCAAATCGTTTTGGGCATTACCTTTGGCGGTAAGCGTAAACAATATTAATTTACGCGACAGCCACCACCGTCCCGTACATGCAACACCGATGCATATGCATATGCATAGTCGCAAACACGACTAACCATTACCAGCAAAAACAAGATTGTAGTGTACGAGTTTATAATGTTTATACTGTTATGTATGAGACGAAGTCTCCGATAGACAAGGCTAGCGTAGATAGGTTTTAAATAAAAGGTTTTCATGTTAGTCAAATGAGTGACAATGAAACGAAGAAGACTAAATTCTTTAACAATTTACGTATGTTGCATCACGTTATCGTTGTTGATATACGGTGTTCGTATTAGGTTACACGTCGCGTTTGACCTATTGTTTGTTACCGTCGGGACAGCCCGTCCTTTACACTAGTACCTACACCTTACTATCTAGCGACTACTTTTCGAGGTGTTCACTTTGTGTGTGGACGAATTCTTTACGAATTTCGCGCATGTTTGTAATTCTAGCTGTCTTATATGTATTAAATTACACCTGATCTGAAAAATATGTTGTTGATGTTCTAAATATGGAATAGTTTTTAAGTGCATAGGTATTGTTAAATCTCACTAATTTTTACTAAATTCTATTTAATATATTTGTAAATACACTCTAAATTTGGATTTAATGTGTATATAAAAGAAAAAAATATTTTTATTTAATAAATCAAATGGAGGTGACATACCTTAAATACAAATTGTTGGTAAATACTTATACAATTGCCGTTTGAATTTCATTCAATCCCATATACCCTGAGCCCTAATCGCACCACTCAATACATAGTTTGAAGTTATAGCTTTCAGCAAAAATATACATTCCCAACACAAAATAAATAGTAACGAGTCCAGAGAACTTGGCAACAAAGCAGATGCTTTAGTTAAATTTAGTGAAACAGACGAATATTGGCACACAACATTGAGTGCTAGTTGTATTTTTAACAGCGTATATCGACATGCGAACTACATTTGACACGATTTTGCGAAAATCGCATTAGTTTATAAAAACGACTTAGTACATTTCAAATAGACATTCGAACTAAATAACCCCTTCAGATAACAATGCCCGTACCCGCAGGCGGGGGCGCGGCTAAAATCTAAATCAAAACTAATCAGAGACGGAGCCCCTCAGACGTCGTCTTCAGACGAGCCTCCCGCTCCCCCGCAAGTCCGGTGAAGCTTGATTGGTCGTACTTATTCAACACAACCATATATGTCAATTAAAAAAAAACTAGAAGCCTTTTAAAAGCAGAGTTACAAAATCAACGACCTCCTGAATAATAACTACCACCGACAGTATGAATGACAGAAAAAATCTAAAGAACACCAGGATAAGGGTGAATAAATTTTAGAGATATTATTTTTTTCTGTCTTTAGTAGAAGCAAAAAAAATATTTCTACCTCTACGAGTATGGTTTAGTACCTTAAAATAAAATACGAGTAAAAAAATATATTTTTTGCAGTATTATGGTAGGAGTAATAGTGTTCTGTGTTTTTGGTTAAATCAATCTTGATGACAGAATTTACAGAATGATACATGATTTGAGAATAAAAGATACAAGAGAAAATCGCGCTTTGCTCTAGATTTGTAGAACTTACTAACCCAGAATAGAGCAAGAAAAGAACTCCCAGGATAAAATTATTAAGCACTTTTAATTATACTACTCGTCTGTTTTTTTTTTAAAGAAGGAAACTGGGTTTCTTCTACATAAGTGAAGGAATAAACGAGTTTCACTTTCACTCTACCTACGCCTTGTCTACCTAACCCTACTTATTTAATTTACAAAATTTTAATAAATAAGGGGCATCATAGATGTAAACCTCTATAGTGGCATACAAAATTGAAACCTCATACACATACATAATAATATAATAGTTTAGATTAAATATTAAAAACTTCATCTTTGAAAGCATTATAGAAAATAGTACTACTAGCGACATCTATTGAGACTTTCTAAAGTTACGGAGACTGTCTGATGATCACATCAGCGAAGCGCGGCTTTAACCTGGAACCTCTCTATCACATCGCACCACGTCAGTGGCGTTAAACTCAGGAATCTTCAGTTAGTACACATAAAAACATTTAGATGGCGCAGAATTCCACGGGAGAAAAAGCTTTCGTGTAAATAACTGATAATTGGTAAACCTTCAAGCACCTCTTAAATTATATTTGGTTTCAGAAACTACTAAAATTATCAACGTTAGTTGTGAGAAATATTCCGTTATAATTTTTAGCACTTTCTAGCCACTTTAACACCATTGAAGCTTATTGTTGATTGCGAAGTACCTATATTTAAATAAGTGCAGGTTCTGAAACAGGTTTGTATAGTATAAAAAAAAAATACATATAATATCCAACAAATATAATTTAATTTATAGAAAAAGGAAACAAACAAAATTTGGATCATACAACTCACCGTGAGAAAAGCTGGAGCTATCGAAATTATGATATAAAAATATTTAAATAAGGTTTAGGATCTTTGCGCTCAGCGCATTTGTTGAGGCTGTACTTTGTGAGCTAACCATCACTAGTAAGTTGTCATAATACAGATTATTCACACTTTTTATTACCAATTCAATTACTCTTTATAATTCACATCATTCAATTTTGATTTTCACTACATATCTTGTACTATAAATTATAAATATTATCTGCTTAACACTAACTAGCATACTCCTGCAGTAAGGACAACAAAGAAACGGCAAGAGTTTAATTTATAGGCAAGTATGACTTTCCCACAATTTCAAAAAACTGTACCTGTTTTGTTATTTCAATCCCATTTTACCAGTTAATGCTACGTTTTTTTTACTCAAGAATAATAAATAATTATAATCAGTAATAAATAAAAATTAAACTCACAAACTGAATATTCTTACAAATTCTAGTGTTTACCTATTTACAATGCCGTTAGGTAAGGATAGGATTTTATTAACATTTTCTATACGACCAGCAAAATCGTATCAACAAATACGGACCGAGACTGGAATGATACGATTATTCACTAATCATTTGACTACAAAGAAATCACAAGGCTTCTAATTAAAAATACCACAAATATACGTCTTAAATAAATAATTTGTCATTTTTACTAGTTTCGAACCGAATCGTTCTAAGCACCCAAAAGTGATCAGTCTTAGATATAAGCGTGGTTATCAAATAACCATGTCATCCTTACGTTTCTCGTAATACTAAAGTAGGTATATAGTCGATGGAAACATTAAGGACAGCTGATGACAGACAGGAATGCTACCAATTTTGGTAGGTACTTGTAACTTGAAGGAAAGTACTGGTCACCTAAGCATTATTCACATATCTATAATATGTAGCGAATAAAGGCTGAAGAGAGCAGCGGTAGCTTACAGACGCGGTATGGCAACCGTATTCTTATGTATGACCACAAAACGGATGAACGAGAAGTTTGACGATTTTTTTATGGTAAGTAACCATGGTCCAAGAAAACAAGGTCTAACTAGAAGACCACGTGACTGACACAAGCCTACGTCATTTTGCCTATTCATCCTTGTCGGATGCGTGTAATAGACAAGGATGAACAGCGCAAAATGACGTAGGCTTGTGTCAGTCACGTGGTCTTCTTGTTAGACCTTGTTTTCTTGGACCATGGTAAGTAACCAACCATAGTTTACCATAGACTAAGAATATTGTTTTGATGCGTATTACATCCAATATCTATGATAGTAACAGTAACAGTAACATTTATAGATTACTTTGCATTACCCATTAACATGTAGTCCTTTAATAAAAAAAAAGTATTTCTATTTTCATTTTATTAAGAAATTGTATTGTACACTAATTGTGTATTTTTTTTATTCTAGATTTTTCTTTTGTATAAAAGGAACTGTACATTATAAACTAAAATACAAACTTAGTAAAAAGCAATCAAGCTTCCCGTTCAGCGCAGACTAGACTGTAATTATCCTCCCACCCACAATAATAAGAATAAACAGAGGCAATTGCAAACATCCAATTTCTCGGTAAAGGGCCCAATAATCTTAAACGTAATATTGTTCCAAACTGGTCAAACTCAGTACCGTATCGCAAGTATACAATATGGGCGAAGATTAAAAGCGCGCTGACTAATTCAAAATGAGTTTTAACAAACCTAACCTTATCTACTCCAATCTAGTATGTATTAAATACGTACGAGTACAAAAAATAGTTACTATATACGCGTAAATAAAAGGGCGCCGTATCGAAAAATAGAAAATTCAATTTTAAATTATTTTACAGCTACTTAATCGCGAAATTTACATTTTGTACAAGTAGCTTTTATTTATTTGCTCTAGGATTCAGTTCACATTTACTATTCGACTATAGAGCTCCATTCATAAACCTGTTTATACTTCAGAGTAAAACGTGTTACCGGTGTCATAACTGTAATTTTATATTTATGAATGTGAAAACAATAATTTTAACCTCTCACACAAACTCGGGTCACAGTATTTTTCGATTATATATCTAAATAAATTTATATTTCTTCGACAAAGTAGTTCAGTTCCATGGCCTGAAATCTAGTTATTATTTGCCTATAAATTTTCGGGATAAGGGCGTTTGCGCACCTAGAGGTATTCGTTTTTTATTCGATTCGTGATCTTTCCTGATCCGATTTGGCCAAATGGCCAAACCGAAGTGGGCAAATACCCACTCATACATAAACGGTACGTGTTCGATACGTAAATTCACACTCCGGGTCGTTTTTCATCGTATTCGGTTTAATGCATGAAGAGTGAGCTACGGGGTTATCAAAACGCGCCTATGAACGAAATCTGGTGATGCGGTATCGTCTCGCATACGAGTGAAAAGCGAATCAGTGCGCGGACGATAGAGTAAATTACAGATAGCTTTTTCACGAGTTAAACAAGAATAGAATAGTGTACGCAAACGCCCTTGCGAAACATGGCACAACGACAAATAATGCACATTGGACATTGTTGGGAAGAGACCATCGATTAGGTTTGGCTTTATAAAGCTATACATCTCTTTCGCAACAGTGTCAAAACAGTTCTGCGTGACAAAAATTACTCTACAGTCGAAATCATCTTTTTTTTTTTCAACGTTTAATGAACTATACCCGAAAATTAATCAATTAATCATACATGTATGTATGATTGATTATGATTTGGGCGAATAGAGAAAGAGCACCCAAAAACCACTGCAACCCCAGAAGATTGTAGTCGTGCTCTCATTGGCTAAATAGCCTCTTCCAAACCTACAGCTTTGAAGAAGCTGACGGTTTTATAAAGATTTTAGGGTTCGTGCTTCTTGCGGGGCAAGTTTGTGCGCTTCACAGAGGGTATAGAATGGACTTTCCTCTTTATACGCACAGTATCTAGCAAGGGTTTTCCGATAAGCCCATTCTGTTAATGTGCCTGTTGTATTTACAATGCCCCGTAAGGGCTCTAATCCTACATGTAAGGGATGTTGGCAGCTACCTCTGTTGCAGGAGCGGCGAGTGTCGCGTGGCGTCTATGCGGGCTCGTCGTAGAGCTCGTCCTTGGCGAGGTTGGGCTCAGACTCGGAGCGTCGCTTGAGGCCGTCGTCGGCGTCCAGCGGCCGCGCCTCGTGAGCCTCCGCCCGCGCCGCCTGCGCCGCCGCCTTTATATCCGGCGCGCTGCGACTCACGTCCTATCACACCCAGGGATAGTAAGTACATGTATCGTTATCAGCTCATATTATGTAACCTAAGGGCCTGGCCACAGCTTCTAGCGGCGCGAACGGCGAAGCGGTGGTATGCCACAGCCATACAGCTCATGCTCTTCGCATGAGAATCGCATTCTAGGCGCGATGCCGCATAAGCCCACCGCCGTCGCCGTCGCGTGCCCTTTTAAATCCCTTCGCTATTCGCTCGATACTCAATTTTTTTTTATTTGACCTATGCTTGTGTCTGTACGACCAATCAAGCTTCACCGGACTTGCGGGGGAGGGGAAGGCTCTACCCCAGAGTAGTCATATGCCAACGCGTCTAGGGGCGGTTCGAGAGAGCCTCGAGGCTCGTTGATACGGAAAAACATCGTGAAGAAGACAACGCCTGAGGAGCTCCGTCTCTGTTTACTATTTTTGATTTTGATTCTGGCCGCGTCCCCGCCGGCGGGTACGGGCACTCTTCTCACCACCACCGTTCGCTCCGCAGTTCGTTTCCATTGCTGTGGTCCCTGGTCTAAGAGCTCAAACCTACTCGAGAGTAAGAGCGTCGAGCGTCGAATAAACTGAATTTCGAATAAAGTTACGTATCGGGGTTCAAAGCCCTGCTGCCCAAGTGTGAACCAACAACGGTCCCACCCAACTACTACACCACCGGAACCTAGCGATGGAACCAACCGTCCGAAACGCGATGCTCTAGATGTAATATAGAGTAGATATAACATATTTTTTTATTTACCTGTGCTTGAGCCGAATAATCCAGGGATTAAATACAGCGGACTTAATATGACATCATCACCAGCCTGTTTATACTGTCTACTACTGAACCTGCTGCCTTAGATCGGGTCGTTTTACGCAGATCGTAGCTCAATCTATGTGCTGCTACAAATTGATTTTAGGAAAATGACGTCTCACATTGTATATTTAAATGTGATTATCTCTTGCACGGTCACTCGAATAAAAACTTACGTCCATTCTTCGGGTATAACGAATATAATTGACAAAGTTGGTAATCAAACTTACCGAATCAGGTTCTAAGTAGTCGGTTGGTTCCTGTTTGACTTGCGCGTTCATTTTGTCGTTCAAGTAGCACACGCCGTTCAAATCGATGGCGCTGTTGGAGAATATGGCTGCCGCGCCCACTGACGCGTCCACAAGAGTTTCACCCTGTTTTAAATAAGGTACAAAATTATATTACTTACTTGTTTATCGTATTTCGTTGATCTAATTAGCAAATCCGCGTGGATGAGAGAATAATTTACCACTCGCTCAAATTACATTACGTTGCACATGAAATCAGTTCTGTAAATGCTGTGTGATTTGCCTCTAGGGCTACGTTCCGTCGCTTCGAGCGTAGTTGTTTGGTTAAATTTTAACCCGTTTGAGTTGCAACCGAGCCACTGAACGATCGAGTTGTTTTTGTAACCTCAAATATTTAACGAGAGAAAATTCTTCTCCTGTCTCAATTTTTTTCCACTTTTATATACATTACAGACGTATTAGACGTCTGTGATATACAAATTTAACAAATTTATTCTATAGTAACTACGAAACAAAATGGCGGGCTTTTCTAGTCTTTTGATTTTGACATAAAAATTAACCATCTCATTAGACGGTTGTTTGGTTGTTTCGCTCTGAGCCACAGAACGGGTGAAACTACGCTCTGACAGCTGTCAGGGTAAAATTTCACCGAGCCACGGAACGGTTAGAGCGCGCGCCAGAGCGTGCTCGAGTGCACTCGAACGAAGCGACGGAACGCGTCCCAGTAGTGACTGTTAACGTATTGACTGTGACGTTCTATGTGCACGCGCCCTGGGCTAAGAATTATCCTATACTATACGCATCTAATTCTATAGGACCTATAGCATTGAATGAGCGAATGTATCCTCACCAAGGCGACATCTTCGGGAATGAGGAACTTCAGTTGCGGCGGTTTCTTCGGAGGAGGCTCCTCTTTCTCCGGCGTCTTGTGCGGGTGGAACAGATCTTTGTTCGTCTCTTTTTGTTCCCTACAAATGAAAATTGTTAATAGTTAAGGGAGGTGGGGGGGGCTCCCTGAGGGAAAGTGGCGCGGTTATCCGTCAATAGATAAATACTCGCGAAGTAAAAATTTTTTTTTAATCCGGTAAGTCATTTTGAAGAAGGTGTTGTGGGATACATAGAAGCCGTCTGTTAATTATAGTTCAAGTCGATACAGCTAAAAGTGGCCGTTTTAGCAACTTTTCTATCTGTAACTACTGTAACTACAGCAAACTATTATAAATACAGTTTATGGCCTTTATCACTACATAGTATAAAACAAAGTCGATTTCTCTGTCCCTATGTCTCTATATCCCTATGTATGCTTAAATCTTTAAAACTACGCAACGGATTTTGATGCGGTTTTTTTAAATAGATAAGAGTAATTCAAGAGGAAGGTTTATAATGTTATAATACATGCATAATATACTTAAGGATAACCCACAATACCCACTTTCCCGTGCGGAGCCGGGGCCGGTCTCTAGTATATCCTATAGCACACCAACTTCAAAATTACCTACCGGATTTCCAAAAGTTGTTTACTTCGCGAGTAATCAATTTTTAACAGATGGCGGAGGATTGGGGAGCCCCTTGACACAAAATGATCATGTTTTATGTACAGAAGCCAGCACTTGCGACTGGACACTCGCACTACGAAATTCACGCCTACCGATACACTATGTAATACAGGCGCCCCAAGGTCAAAATGTTCAACCGCATGTACTTTTGTTTTATTTTTATTCAATGCTCTATCATTTAATGACTCCATGATATTAAATGAAGGGTGTCCACTGCTGGACAAAGGCCGCCCTCAAAGATCTCCACAAAGATCGGTCTTCGTCTATTATTAGTCATTAGTTCATTACTAATAAATAAATGCGAAAGTGTTTGTCTGTCTGTTACATATTCACGGCCAAACAATATTATACAGCCCAGGAAAATTATAAACAGGAAATAAAATACCAAAAGCTCATGACAATCTAGCTAGTTTAATAAATACACAAACAAATTCTTATTTTATTTATTTTTTAAGATACGAGACTATTATACTTAGTACAATTATCTTACTTTTTGGGAGTAGTGTGATGGCTCTCACTCTTGTCCATCTGGTGCTGCGTGATGAGGTCACACGCCTTACCCAGAATCACAATGGACACGAGCACCCTTATCGATATCAGAGACAGGTACGCCAGAAATATCAACAATATTGCTGCGAACCTGTTAAATGGAAGACAGGTTAATACATACATGTAATAATACTGGAAAGACATGCTTATTTAACAGTTGTGAGTAGGTATAGCAAATAAACTTTTCCCGGAAATAAAAATAATAGCCACTCCCATACAAAATTATAGACATTTATTCGCGATGCCTCCCTTGCCTAACTACTGCCCCGGCGTGCGTGCTTTACGCAGCTGTCTCTTACGTACGCATGCAAAATATGAAGCTCGTACCAACCATGTTTTTATTCAAAATGGCGCAGGTGTTTGATACGCGTTGGTTGACTTGGTTGTATAGATAGTGTGTCCACCATTTATTAATTGTGATTAAACCATCAAAAAACAATTTTAGGTCTATGGCACAGAAGAAAATAATAGTACTAACCCGTACAGAAAGGACACTCACCCCCCGCGCTAAAATGAATTCCCCGCCCGATATAGCGCCCCCGCAGGCGCCGCGGGTCTCTAACTGGGGTGTTTTACATAGCGCGTCAGTGTTTGACTTGTAGAATAGAATAGAATATACTTTATTGCACACTATAAAATAATACAATCAGTAAATTCACAAAAAAAAAGAACGAAAGTGTACATGTAGGCGGCCTTATTGCTGAGTAGCAATTTCTACCAGGCAACCTTGTAGTTGTTATTCAAAAAGAAGTAGGTTGTCAAAACGCGTTTTCTGTATGGAGTGACCGACCAGTGTCTATGGATGGGTTAGACTTCGATATAGCGAAAACAATGGTACGATATCTCACCCGTCAATCTTAACCGCGTGTACGAGAACCCTAGTGATGACCACACCCAAGGGTAGCGGAATGAAGCCCATGCGACGAGCCACCAGGTCAGAATGGTCGCTGAATGCGTACTTCTGTCGGGTTTGAGCGACGTCGTAAGCCAAACTCACTGTGTATTCCCTGTATACGCCGTAAGGGATTTCGTTAAACCTGTAACATAACATTGTAGAATAAAATATACATTGTAATGTAATTAATAATCAATTTTGATATTTTGGAGCTAGTTTCCCGAATTTTTCAGATAATCCTCTTAACCAATAAGAATATATGAAGTAAGTAGTAGTTACTAATAGTGATTAGTAATCACAACTATTTGTAACTATTTTTTATGGATAATAAGTATTATAATTATATTTGATTTTCTTAATTTAAATATTTAATTTGCTTATTTAAGATCATATCTTAGTGTTTATTAGTGGAGACCTGTAATTGGTTGTATGTTTTACAATCATGGTTTCTAGTTTATTTTTCGTAGCTGTTGGTTTTCATAAATTTAAATAACTACATAATTATAAAACAAAGTAGCTTACCGCTGTCTGTCTGTCTGTTCCTATGTACACTTTGATCTTTAAAACTACGTAATGCGGTTTTTTTTAATAGATAGAGTGATTAAAGAATAAGAAGTTTATGTATAATACATTATTTACATTATAATATAGTGGATAATATTACTGATAATATTAAAGGTTCATAATGTGATGTTGTAATCGTAAATAAAACATTTTTTTGCGCTTACATTGCAAAAGCTAGCTAAACCCTACGAGATAGATCAAAATAATGTACTACAGTATTGTATACCTAAAAACTACAAAAAAAGTCCGCGTTGGTATATGTCTATCACTTAGGGATAACCCACAATAACCATCTTTTTTACTTTATACGAAAAATAATGGCTTATTTACGAAGCTATTTTAAGCAATTCAGCATTAATCCTTATCCAATTAAGTACCTTAAATACATTGTATGTTTAATTAAGTTCAATATGGCCCAATTACAGCATGTAATCAAAATGAATATTTTCAAAGATATAACAGATATAAAATGCAGGGACATGGCGGTTGCGGTGGTACCGGGTAGTAAATGTATAATATAACCAACCTGGTAATAAAAGCATGTTTGACCCAGTCAATGATGACTTCGAACGCGAGTACGAGGACGCAGTCGGGAGCGAGGATCCAGAACCGTTCCTCCCTCCACGTGAACTCCTTCATCGTCTGCAGCACTACTATGAATAGCAATACTGATAAGTGGAGTCTCTCCCTCACATCACTGCATGAAACTTGGAATAGGTTGTTCTTGTCAAACTTCTTGAAAACACTGCCTTTCAGCTCCACAAACTAGAGAAAAGTTTTTAAAAGGTATTAGCATGGTCCAAGAAAACAAGGTCTAACAAGAAGACCACGTGTCTGACACAAGCCCGCTGAATACGTCATTTCTACGTCACTTTGCCTATTCATCCTTGTCGAATGCATGTAATAGACAAGGATGAACAGCGCAAAATGACGTAAGCTTGTGTCAGTCACGTGGTCTTCTTGTTAGACCTTGTTTTCTTAGACCATGGGTATTAGAAAATATGTTTAATTTTATATTAGAAAATTATATTAACATAATAATAAACTAGATTGACATACATAATTGAAATATACAAAAAAATTAATAACAGTTAGATAATCCTGTTAAGCAACAGCTGTTTATTGATGACTCAGGTACTTACATACTGGTTACTGGCACAATAGATAAGATAAAGTATGATGTATTATCATATACAATAATATGTGAAACTGAAAGGCAATATTACTTACATTATTAGACATCATGATTATGAGCAGGCTCTTATTGTTGGAGTTGAATGCTACATTGAGGGTAGTAGCTTGGAACAGCACTAGTAGACTATGAAGAACTGTGTTTGTGGTCAAGGAAATACTGTAAGGTTGTTCTATTTTACTACTATGTAATTTTTATACTATCATTTCCATAAATATACAATACCTATTAATTGACAAAATATTTTTTTTAAGATGACACTTATTTCTATATTCCCCATACTTGGTAAGAGGGTTTAGGATTGCAGTGTTCATTGTATTTTTTGATAATGTTTTATTCCTTGATATGTCTCAGGTTTTGGGCTATTTAATTCTTCTTATAATTATTGGACTGTAAAAATCTACACTTTGTTTTCTTGATAGAAATAGAATAGTGAAATGTCTATCTCATACATACATCTCATATCTAAATGACGGGTCTATATTAAAACCCATAATTGAAAATGTATATATTGAAAATCCATAATCGATAGATGTCATAATGATTAAAATCCATAAGGGGCCGTCCATTAATCACGTGATCTTTTTTTTAGCATTTTTAAACCCCCCCCCTCCCCCTTGGTGATACGTGGTGAGATTTAAGACTACCCCCCCACCCCCACCCTCGATCACGTGTATTTTTAGTACCTGCAAAGAATCTTTAAATTTTTAGAATATTATCTTTAAATACAGTATTTAGGTATTAAGCTCCCTGTCCCTTGTTCTGAGCCTAATTAATTGAGTAGCAAACCTTGTTTCCGCTTCCGGTGTGACGTTTTAGCCCCTTTTTACCTGCCAGTGGCGCCATTTCCGGCGTTAATACAGCTACGAGTGGCGGGGGGCGAGCGCCGCGCGCGCAGCCGCACCGCATTCCCGTTATTGGCGTTTTTGTTTCCCTTCGGTGCAGACGTGTTTTAAACTTATCTTTATAATTTTAATTTTTAATTTTATTTTATTTTTTCAAATTTTCGATTAATTTTCCTAGTTTGAGACATAAAAAGTAAAGTGCAGTGTTTATGTCAAAATGAAATCATTTTCTAAGAAAATCAATAGAAATGTGAAAGCCCCTTGGCGACGACGTTATGATTCGACTTCAGAAGAATATAGCAGCTCGGAGGAGAAAAACGGGGAGAGGAAAAGTTTTCGCCGTCGTCGCCGTTCCACCTGGACACGCAGCTAAGTAGACGTGAAAAACATCTTGTGTTTAATTCAAATTCCTACCGCAATTGTTCAAGTGATTCATCAGTTTCAGCTTTTTATTTTTGTCGGTAGTCCTGAAAAAGATTTTGCTTTTAAGTAAAAACTACCATTTTTTAAATTACCAGCTTTAAATCTTCCAAAGTTTGGTTGCAGTTTAGAAAGTCAAAGTTCAAAAGGAATATACTTCCATTTCTAGTTTTTAATGAACTGAATAGTAAAATAAGGTTCTCGTGAAACATCTTTTGTGGTTATGAAACGTTTCACTTGCAGTAATTTTGCACAGTGGATCCTTTAGCATGGCGAGGATACCTACCCCCTATTACTGGGCAAGAAGTATGCGACCAAGTTAATGCATTTTTAATTTTTTTTTTTTTTTCAGATTTAATTACCTAACAGGAAGGTGTAGCAAAAGTATTTACATCTTCTTCGTTCCGACTACCCGCGCAGGGCAAGTCGAGTAAATAGCCTCCTCTTGCGCAAAGAGTTGAGTGCTCCTACGTCTAGGGCTAGTGCGGTTACGCGCAGTGACCATAAGCACGCAATAGCCAGCGCCTGCACAAGGCCGCTAAAGACGAACAGTGGACGAGCCATTTCATGCCCCACTCAATGGAAGATTGCAGCGATGACCGCCCGCGCAGGGCAAGTCAGTAATCAGCCTCCTTTTGTGCAAAGAGTTGAGTGCTCCTACGTCTAGGGCTAGTGCGGTTACGCGCAGTGACCATAAGCACGCAATAGCCAGCGCCTGCGCAAGGCCGCTAAAGACGAACAGTGGACGAGGCATTTCATGCCCCACTCAATGGAAGACTGCAGCGATGACCGCCCGCGCCGGGCAAGTCAGTAATCAGCCTCATCCTGCGCAAGGATTGAGTACTCCTTCCATGCCTATGACTAGTGCGGTTACGCGCAGTGACCACAGCACGTATCAGCCAGCGCCTGCGCAAGGCCCCAAAGACGAGCAATGGGCGAGCCATATCATGCCCCTCTCAATGGAAGATCACAACCGATCACCGCCTATTCTACCCGCGCAGGGCAAGTCGGGTAAACAGCCACATCTTAAGCAAAGAGTGAGTATTTTATCCACGTCTATAGCTAGTGCGGTTACGCGCAGTGACCACACCACAGAATAGTCAGCACCTGAGTAAGGCCGCAAAAGACGAGCCGTTTCATGCCTCACGCAATGGAACACGGCAGCGACAACCGCCTGCGCCAGCAGACGTCGTTGCCGGGAAAATTCAAGAATCTCAAGCGGGGATGATCAAACAAAGGGTATGTGTTTGGAGTTATCTGGGAGTTCCCATTCATATCATAAACATTTTGTGCAAAGGTTATCGGATTCATACAAATTCTTACAAATACCACCAGAGACATGTCGAAATGGATAAAAAAAAAAAAAAAAAAAAAAATAGTTGCCGACTAAGGCGCCATAGTAAGAGTAAAGTTACCTGTCTTTTTAAGTTTTGTCTCGATTATGTTTCTATGTTTCTGGTGAAGAATGAGGGAATCGGAAAACCGACCTATCGACCAATTTTAAATCTCAAATACCTACATATTTATTTTGGAAAAATATGTACAAACTCCCAGATTTCCTCCAACCTCAAAACTGGATGAAGATGGTAGACCTGTCAAATGCCTACTTTCTTCTACCAGTGTCCCCCGCTCTTTGACGTTTCCTTCGTATATCATATGCAGGGACAGTATGGCAAATATCTTCAATTTGGCCCGGCGACTGCGCCCAAAGCAATCGCCAGTTTGACCAACCGGGTCGCGCAGACCTTGAAATCTCAGGGCGTTCGATTGATAGTACTTAGACGATTTTTTGATAGGTTCCTAATCAAAGTATTAGCTAATTATTCCCACCGATTCAGTAATCGGGACTCTTCAGAGCCAGGGTTGTGTTGTGAACTTGTGAAAGTCTATTTCGGAACCAAAGTTTAATCGATCTGAATACCTTGGGATTGTTTAGATGGGATCCATAATCCAATGTAAAACATTCCCGAACCACAAACTGCTCTCCTTGAAAATAAAAATCGGGCAAGTATTTCAGATGGAGAAATGGTCACGCAAAGAAATTTGAAGTTTTCTAGGCTCTTTAAATTTCACAAGTTTTACTGTGCCAAGAGATCGCCTGAACTCTCGCGCGATATTGAAATTCAGCAACGATCTTTTGCAATCCCAGGAATTTAGACTTGAGCCTAAAGAGTGTCTTGACAAAATTACTGTGGTGGATGTTGAATTACGAAAAGACTTTGTAGCTACATATATCTACATACATACACATATGTATATATTCCGGCCCCGAAGTTCTTTATGTCCACAGACGCATCAGTTCCGGATGGGGCGCGCAGCTCAATTCTGTGACCATGTCGGGTACTGGAAACGGGCAATACTGCGTGTTTTACAGAAGGGTACACGATTCCCAACTCAAGCCTTCTGATTCCGAGCGACAACCGGATTGTTGTGGTAAACGTGCGCAACGAAGGAGGGACCCGGACGGTACTTCTTCAGTCTTTGAAACACCAGGTATTAAACGCTCTAGTTCTATACCACATTTCTTTGACGGTTTATCATATCCCAGGTTTGTCCTGGGCCAAAGCCTCGACAGAATGGCACCTACGACCACAATGCTTAAATTTTGGAATGCTTTATCTCGTCCGTGGCATTACAAACTTGCCTATTCACCACTTTGCCTGATTCCCAGGGTTCTGTCTCACCTAAATCAAGCAACAGGCAATTTTATAATAAAACACTTTGGGAGGTTTTCTGGCGCCCGATCCTTCAGGCCAGAGCTTCCATCCCATACCCATATATCCCATAGCGACACCAACCACTGTTTGTGCCAATGGGCATGCAAACGAATCGAGCCCCACCGCAAGTTAGATAGGAGTAAGTTGGAAGTGTGGCAGATACAGGGTGAGCAGGTCTACTTATTCTTGATAAAAGCTGAATACAGTCTTAGATCACTTACAAACCTGCTAAGTTGAAATGGGGGTCGTCATGTCATGAAAATAATGTAGATTTTCGTAGTTCCATGCCCATGGATCTTGCACGTTATCCAACAAATCTACATTTTAATAAATAAATTGTTCTGCAAGTCAATTTCCTTACACAAATTTGTAGTATTTAAATTTTGTCAACCTACTTCAGGTAGTCCTTGGACTGTTCAATCTCGGTCTTTTTAAAAATGAACTTCTTCCTAGCATTTAACTATACGTAAATCCTTCAGATTATTTATCAATCAACGCTCCTTGTAGATCCTACCCCTAAAAGAACAGCTATTATTCTCTTGACTTGACTTGAATCTGTTGAAAATTAAACGTATTTGAACGTATTTTTCTTTCTAAATAATTCTTTAAAGCTTTGGCCTGAGTTTGGTGCCAAGACGGACAAGCGTTTTGTCGACCGTCTGGAGTCTATTAAAATGCTGGTTGAATCAAAACATAGGAGACCTGGTTTACTGGGTTTAAACACTAATTGAGTTTGAGTTTTTTTGTTTCGTAGATGCGATATCAAATCTTATTTTATCAGCATAATAAGATGTGCACAAGTGAAAGCAGCTGCTCGCAGTATTATTGGAGGCTGGGTGCGAGCAGAACTTAGTAAGGCGGGAGTATAAACCAGTGCAGCCACTCTGTGCTGTCGCCTCTGCCAGCTGACTTGACAACACACCAGTTGATGAGTTCGTTACTTGCTTGTGGTAACTGGCTATCTGCCTCTACCTTACATAATATAATATATTTTATAGACAAGTTAAGACTAATCAAATGCTATCTCATTTTCAGTCGGTATTATCCTAATATTACCAGGTTTTACAAATTTAAAGTTAAAATATTCAATTTGTACATTTCCACATTGGCGTTTCTTTAATACAGCAGCGATATCAAACACGACTCAATTAATTAGGCTCAGAACAAGGGACAGGGAGCTTAATAGTACAATTTTACCTAAAAATAAAATTGATATTAAGCGTACTTACCTTGTTCTGAGCCTAAGTACATTCCTGCTGCTGTATGAACATGATGTTCATAAGCAATATCAGCAGTGCTTCACACATGCTGAGTGAATTGAGTACCAATGACGGGAATGCGGTGCGGCTGCGCGCGCGGCGCTCGCCCCCCGCCACTCGTAGCTGTATTAACGCCGGAAATGGCGCCACTGGCAGGTAAAAAGGGGCTAAAACGTCACACCGGAAGCGGAAACAAGGTTTGCTACTCAATTAATTAGGCTCAGAACAAGGTAAGTACGCTTAATATCAATTTTATTTTTAGGTAAAATTGTACTATACAGTATTTAACAAAAACATCCTGCAACCTTTCTGTCTAGGCATTTTTAACATAGTCCTTAATTTCAGAATAAAATAAGATTATACTTTAGTACAGAAAGGTTGCAGGATGTTTTTGTTAATAAATACACGTGATATCTTACCACACCCCCCCTCCCCCCTTGTGATATTTCGTGATTTTTGTCAAACCCCTCCCCCCCCTTTCAAACCTCACGTGATTAATGGACGACCCCTAATTTTGAAACACATACATTTAAAAGCCCTAAATTAATTACGAATACTGTCAGTATGTATAAATTTATTAAATTATTATTCTTTATCACCAAAAATGCTGTTTCTCTTATGTTCTTTTTTACCAAAATATCTTAAATTTATGATTTCGAAACATTATAGAATTGTGGATTTTAATAAGTATGCAAAATAATGGTATGTATTTTTAAATTATGGATTCTAATTGTTATACTATTTAAAGTTATGGCAAGTCTGTTATGGATTTTCATAATAGGGATATTTATGTTATGGAATTTAAGGGGCACCCCTAAAGGACATCATGTAGGTAGGTAGACCAATAAATGGTAAACATCTACATCAATTAACACACACATATTTTTAGAACCAAGTTACATCATAATAATAGGCACCTAGACTCTGTGGCCAATTATAAAAGGATACATACATAAGTCATAGCAAATATCAAATGTGGAATGAGCCCTAAGTGTTCTCTTCTTCTGTCTCTTGGCTCTGTAGCAGTCCAGAATAGAGCATCTATTGTATCTTGACCAAATGCTGAAAACAATCTATCACCAACTTCCAACATATTGTAGAAAATGTACAGTTTCATTACACTCTGACTCTTGACTAAATGGTACATCATATTAGTGTCAATATAGCACATTAATATGCTGCATACTATCAGAATGAATCCCTTCAAGACATCACAAGTCTCCGCTTGCTTGAGTATACTTTTTCGAGGATGTGAGCAAAATCTGTTGGAACAAAATAAAGTTATTGTTTAATTTTTACACAAGAGCCAAAAAATTAGTGCTATTTATTTATTTTCTGGAAGAAGATGTTTATTTACCCAAAGCATCTTCTAAATAGCCTAGTAAAAAATGACCAGAAGGCCATTATAAATCGCATGGGCAGAAAAGTGTAAACAAACAGTAATGAGTCTGCACACTGGAAAAATCCATAAGCCATGAACTTCTCCAGCTCTTGTGGGATTTTTATGAAGGAATACACTTTCTCCCTTCTTGCCGAGAAACGCTCTTCATCGTGCTCCAGTAAATATCCTCGTGTAAGTTCAATATGTAGAAATGCAAACAAAGAAGCCGACTTATCGCCATCTAAAAGAAGTTCAAAAATGTGATTTAATTACCAATATTAGGGCAATTTAATCGACAATAAATTACTGCACTCACCTTTGCTCTTAACGTCTTTAGAGGGCTTAGAATCTATAACATCACCAGAACCATGCTGAACGTTGGTTATTGGTTTAAATCGTAACCTTTTTGTATGTTCCTGTGTGTCTTCTGTTTTTACTACCATGATTATACTATTACACTTTTCATTACAAATAATTCTACAACCTCAAATCACCTCCACTTCAGCAAATTTTGCTTTCAATCAAAATATGAAAAATTATGCACGGGAAAAACTATTTTTTTTTTTCGGTATGACATTTTATTTGTCAATCAATTTTTTTTTTTTTTTTAGTTTCTTTCTCCCTTATGGGAAAGGCAAAGGGATCTAAGCCCATACAGCCTAGTCTTTAGTAGTTTCTTGCATTATCCAAGTTTAATGTCTTCATTTTAGTCATTATTTCTTCAGTTTCATTTCGTCGTCTGTAGTCATGTCTTGCATCCATGTTAAACGTCTTCAGTAGTTTCATTTCTTATTACGTGATCATTGAAATGCAAGGGTGGTTCTTACATTCCAATGATACTGAAGTTTAACGCGGGGTATCAAACCAGAAACAGCTAACCACTCATTTTTTCTCACTTTCATTGAATAGTTCTTCTTTAACGGCACATTATCGCACTAATTCCACCATATTAACACCACAATTACCATGAAAAACTAATTTTAAAAAGGACGAAACAATGAACCCGCCATTTCCTCTCGATTCCCGCGTAAAACCTTTGTCAATCAATCAACCAATTATTGTTGTTTTTTCGAATTTTTCCCAAAGGGAAAGGCAATGGTGCTAAGCCATACAGCCTAATCTTAGATAAATTATTTTCTTTTCATCAACCATTTATTAACAAATTAACAATCAGTTTTTATTTTTCTCATCTCGCTCGATAGGGAAAAAAGGTAAATAAACGTAACCGTACAGCCACGCCACAGAATAGACAGCCTAATCCGTTATATTTTATTATTTTGCGATTTTTGCTTAATAAATAACTACTATAACATACATAACATCCTTGAAAAAAAGTAATAATCAGAAAATAACCTATCTTACCTTATCTATTTTCCAAATTCCGTTTTTCGTTTCTCCACTTTTTGTTTGTAGCTATACGCCAAAATGCAAAAAAAATAAGGGAAGTCATTTTCCATTTCTGTTTTTATTTTTCCTTTTTCATGCACCAAAACCCAGAAGTATGTTCTCTATTACCTACGTAAAAAATAACGTTATTCATTCGTGTACTATACAAATAACGTTTCAAATATTTTTTAAAATATAGCAACACTGAATATTATAACGCGGCACGCCGCACGCCACGGAAAATTCTCATGGTGAAAAAAATCGAAAAATTACCACCATTTTTCTAAATAAATACGACAAATAAACGTATTTGTTTATTTTATAATTTGAAGTGGTTGCATGTGTTAATTTAACAAATAAATACACTATTTATATGCAATTATGGCGTCAAATGAAGGGCAAAGTGCCAAGTCAAATTTGCATCAGCAAGATCTTTCGAAATTGGTGAGTAAAATTATTCATTCTAACATAGTGTTTTTGGTACACTTAAATCAATTTAACCAGTTGCATACATTTTAGATGAGCTTTACGCTATCGATTTGTAACATAACCTACATCTTGTAAATGTTGGGTTTGACCGTTTGAGGCCATTTTGAGGTTAGAAATTATAATATGAATCTTTGTAATAATGGTGTATCATTGTGTTGTTTATAGGATGTCACAAAGTTGTCGGCTCTGTCGCCTGAAGTGATATCGAGACAAGCAACAATCAATATAGGAACAATTGGTCATGTAGCTCATGGAAAGTCCACTGTAGTAAAAGCTATCTCAGGAGTGCAAACTGTCAGGTTCAAAAATGAACTGGAGAGAAATATTACCATCAAATTGGGTATGTAACATTTACATTTCAAATCTATTTTTGATGTTTCAATCATCTATAAAGCATACTGTTTGTTTTAAGTTTCTAAGTTCTAATCATTTACCAACATCTTATCTGTAACCAGTTTTGAATTGACTTGCATACATTAATTTAATACAAGAATTGTTAACTGCATCATCTAAGAAAATGAGATATGTGGGCTAGGCTACCTCATCAAAATTGACATTTACAATGTTCTATCCGTCTTGCACGTGTGGTAATTTACATATTTCACTCTAGTTTGTGATGATGTAGGCATGTTCCAGATTCATGTGACTGACGAAAACTACCATTGTATTTCTTATATCATTGTTTACTGTAGATAGAGAACTATTAAGTTATGACTAGTCAATATAATCTTGTTAGCCACTACTATGAGCCTGTTTTTTTTTACATGAACCATGACAAAAGTCATCACACAGTGATTTGTACATATTTTTTATGGCAATTTATAAACATATTTTTTTAATTATTTTTTATGGGAATTTATTAATTAGAGTCTTATAAAACTGACCTCAGGCTCAGTTTATAATTTAAAAACAACCAAAATATTCCTAATCCATTTTGTCAGGAAAATAAAAAATTGAAGAAAAATATTATAATGCACACAAAATCTTATCTAAGCGATCTTCAAAAATATGAGATATAAAATGAGTTACTAAATATTTTAAATATATTTGTTTTACTAATCCTAGTCTTGCTAAGTTATCTTTATATTTAAAACACATGACTCAAAATAACATATTCATCAATGTTATCTTAATTACACAGATGCTTAGCAATATACCATGTGATGAAAGCTAAATTATATAATTCATTGTTACAAAAATATATTGTTATCACTTATTGCTCTTAATAGACCTATGCTAATTCAATCACATGGTATGTTGCAGAGCGGCTGTCCAACTCGCTTGTGCGAATGTTCCGTGATAGAGCTGAGGAGAAAGGTGAAATCATGTTCTTTGAGAAAATAAGAAGAACCAAGAAGAGGAACCATTCTATAGAGCCTGAAGAAGATTCTCAGCCTCCATCTAAAAAGCAAAAAAAAGATAAAAATAAACAAGATCCTGAAGAATACATAATTGAAAAGATTAATGATTTTAAATATGAAGAAGGAGTTGAATATTTTTACATTAAATGGAAAGGATGGGATGACAGTGAAAACACTTGGGAGCCAATTGAGAATCTAGACAACTGCCCTGAAGTTCTAAGAAAATTTTTGAGCAATGAAGAAGAGAAACATTGTATTAAATTTGAAAGGTTAAAAGAAGAACTTTCCTTTGGAGATTTACTAAGTGAAGAAAATCTCATCGAACATTTATCTGAGGTAGAGACAGTAGACATACAAAAGTTAAAAGACTCTTTACTTCTTAAATTTCTCTGCATGCTTCACTTGCAAGAAAAAGATGAATGTTATGTTGCAGAACTGGTATTAGACACACGAGATATTTTGCAAATGTATGTTTTAACTAGAAGAAGAATTAAGCAGTTGATGATTCTTAAAGATTGGGAGGATCATTTGAATCAAATTGATAAATCAAAGAAGCTTGCTGTTGAAAATACTGTAGATCTAGCGGGGCCGCCTGATGATTTTACTTATATCAACCAGTCTATACCTGGTGTGGGAGTCACCATCCCAGATGATCCTCCTATCGGATGTGATTGTACTGCATGTAATTGCCGCTCTAAGTCCTGTTGTGGAATGCAAGCTGGATTATTTGGGTACACTATCAATAAGCGGCTCCGTGTGGCTCCAGGAACTCCAATCTATGAATGTAACAAAGCTTGCAAGTGTTCTGCAGACTGCAATAATCGGGTAGTTCAAGGAGGACGCAATTTTAAACTGACTATTTTTCGAACGTCGAATGGCTGTGGGTGGGGTGTAAGAACAGAACAAAAAATAAGACAAGGCCAGTACCTCTGTCAGTATGTTGGTGAAGTCATAACCTTTGAAGAAGCTGAAAAACGCGGAAGGGAGTATGATGCAAATGGATTAACTTATCTGTTTGATCTCGACTTTAATTCTGTTGAGAATCCTTATACAGTTGATGCAGCACATCTGGGAAATGTTTCACATTTCATTAATCATTCCTGTGATCCTAACCTAGGGGTGTGGGCAGTCTGGGCTGACTGCTTAGACCCGAATTTACCCATGTTGGCGTTATTTGCCACACGCGACATTGAAGTTGGGGAAGAGATATGCTTTGATTACTTACAAAAGGCTGGAGAGAATGATGAACTTGTTAATGGTGCGGCAAGTAGTAGTACTAGTGCACTTGATGATGATGACAAGGACGTGGCCAGGGGATCAGAAGATGGCAGGGCTATGTCTCCTTTATCTCCTTTTAAGTTGGGCACCAATGGGACACCAGCTTCTCCTGTTAAATCCCGATTTGAAATTCAGCAGCAGCAGCATCACAATTTATTGAATCTAAGAAATCTCACTGAATGCAAGTGTGGATCTGTTAAGTGTCGCAAGTATTTATTTTAAATATAGATGAGTGATAAGGTTTTTTTTTTTACTTTATGAAAGCTTTTATTACTACCATGTCAGAATACGTAAATTTAGTATGTTGAATATATATTCAACATAACAAACCAGTTTGCTTTACATTGCATTTGCTGACATAACAACTACTCAACTTGGTGACTGCTATAATTAAAACTGGTTAGGTAGAATATTAACTTGGTATATACAATCAAAAGAATGGATATATTATGTGTATCTGTTGTGATATGATCCCTTAATTAATAAAATGGGTCATTTCCTTGCATAAGTCAAGGTACTACTGTATTGCCGGTTGCTTTTTGTGTCGCGTAGATATTATCTCGACGATAGCAGAACATATAGATTATAGATTTATTTTAAGATATAGATATACCTATATGTAAGTAGATATTCTAGTAAAGCATTTCCCGAATGCAATGTTAAATATAAAGTTGGCTTAAAAATCTTTGCGTGAGTAGTTATTACTACAAACTTAAGATTTTTTTTATTTGGTACATAATGTAATAAAATAAATATTAATGTGTTAAATTGGATAGAATAATTAAGTGATTATAAAATTGATTTATACTCACTAGTACTTTTTGGTACAAGTGTGGAATACTTTATGATTCCTTTACATATTTTCAATAAAAAAGCTATCATGTTAACAACATGTCCAATGTTTCTTTCTATCTTAGAGGCCTATTACAGTCCAGTAGCGCCCTCATTTGATATTCCTTACTTAATAATAATAACAATAAATAAATTATAATAGCCTTTATTCCATATCCATATAACATACAAAATTCAATTCATAAAATAAAAACATGCAATTTGACAATGATAAATTTGTAGTTGTAAATAATAATTTGAATTAAATGTGACTAGTGGTGCCGCATTGCGCAAAGGCCTCACTCTCTCGCTCCCATCCCATCCTGTCACAGGCTCTCCACCAATAAAACCCTCTTTCTAGCTCTAGTTCATCCCTCCATCTGATTGTGGGTCGCCCGACCCTTCTCTTCAAATGTATGGCGGCCCCCAATTTTTGATTCATTTCCATTTTTTTTATTCAGTAATTAAGGAATATCTAATGCGGGCGCTAATGGACTGTAAAAATGCCTAATAAGTTTCAGTTATATTCAAATAGATCATGTATTGTGTTACCTTTTCCGGTATTTAATAACATGAAATGTGAAGACTATAAGAATATAGATTAAGTATTATAATTAGTATTATAATGTCAACAAAATGTAGTTTTAATTTGCTTACCTTTTTACTACCTTTTCCAATTCCCATGATTGCTAGTATCAGAACACTGGTCCTGAAATAAAAGTATTTCCTTTGGTATTTATTACCTTCGAGGACTTATTAAGTTCTGCGTTATTTATCCAGTTACTGATCCATCTACCTATTAAATTCCATCTTATTAGTTCAGTCCTATTAACGGGAAAGCGTGGCAAATGTTCTGTCAATCAATCAGTTCTAACATGGATTTTAAAAAGTAGCCTCAAATACATTTAGGTTTTATATTTATTCCATGTGCCTATTAAATGTCACAGATCTATTGTGATGTGATTAAAATCGACAGAAAACTATTCACATGATACAATACCTATCTATGAATTGTATTATAACATTAAATAAACATGTTACATGCACTAATATGAATAAGTTTTGAATGTTTCAACAATACTATGTTCTAATTGAATTAGATATTTCAAAATCTCTACTGTAGTTTTTTTGACATTCAAGGATACGCTAACGCGAAGATCTATAAATGTGACAATCCGAAATGCAAGAGGCCGACGTCATACATCTCTGGCGGTTCGTCTAAAGACGACAGCTTCCCGTGCCTGCGTCAGAACTGCACCGGCCGCTTCCAGCTGGTACGCCACGTGAGCTTCGTCGACTGCCCTGGCCACGACATTCTCATGGCCACCATGCTTAACGGCGCCGCTGTCATGGACGCCGCTCTACTGCTCATCGCTGGTAGGTATACCGCTGCGACAGTCAGTTCCTTTATTCAACGGCCCTGTAGCCTAGTTAGTAGTACGCCTGCCTACAAAGCACAGGGTCGCGGGTCCGAATCCCGCCCAGGGCAAACATTCGAACTTGTGTTTGCCTTGTGTCTGGATGTTGTATATTTATATATGTATGTATTGTTATACATACATATATAACTACTGTTGACACTCATAGTACAAGCTCTGCCTAGTTTGGGGGTAGATGGCCGTGTGTGAGGTGTCCCCACATATAATGATTATTGAAAGCTTGACCAGAAAACTAAAAAACCTGCCGTGAGGGCGCCACATGATTTTTTAAATATTTATGGCAACCATCGCTATTATACAATTACATACGTAGTTCTATTAAATTGCAATATGGCAAGGATTTGTATTTTTCTACTCAGGCTCTATATGGGTGTGTAAGGAATAAAGTAAGACGATCTAATTTCTAAGAGATAGTTCGGTGGAGGTAGATCCTTGTTTAAAGTCTGATAAATTCTGTATTTGGTGTCTGGACTTTTTGAATTTAGAGTGTTGACGAAAGCTAGAGGTGGCTCAAGAATGGAACAGCAAGTCTTACATTTAAAAAAACGGAAAATGTAGGTTTTGATTAAGATTCAAATGGAGATTTGTACAAAGAAAAAGTAACCAATTCTCCTGCACACTAACGCTGCTTGCTACGAACGCTACTTTCTTTCGTTTCAAATGGAAAACTAAACTAAATAAGCCTAACGAATAGCCTCATCCAGGTCTCCAGTTGTACTGACAAGGAAGCAACTAGAAAACGCTTTTTCAGCTCAGGATAACATTATGTGTGCGTTGTTTTCATGATAGCGACAAACTCACATAACTTGATAGAAAATTACGATGTTAATAGTAAAAATGATGTACTTGTTTCACAGGTAATGAGTCTTGCCCCCAGCCTCAGACCAGCGAACATTTAGCCGCCATCGAGATTATGAAGCTGAAACACATACTCATACTGCAGAATAAGATCGACTTGGTAAAGGAGGGGCAGGCCAAAGAGCAGTACGAACAAATTGTGAAGTTCGTGCAAGGCACCGTGGCCGAAGGCGCGCCCATTATACCTATTTCTGCTCAGCTTAAATACAATATTGAGGTAAGTATTGTTTTTAATGCTGAATTGAAGAAGAGAAAGACGGAAAGATTTTATAAATTTTCAGTCAGCGGTGTGAATAAGCAGTTGAACTTCTGTTTTTTGATACAAATTGTATAATCATGTTAGTACCTGAAGACAATTGACTTTGGAGCAGTACGTCTTTCAGCTGAAATAATGATTATGTGTTGTGATACAAAAAAGCTACCTACTGATATATGCATTCTGTACATAACACACGCCCACTTTCCGAGTGACAGGCTGCATATAAACTTTTAAATTGTGCCGTTGCCCGCCTGCCCCGTGGATACCACTTCAGTCTATAGATACACTATGCATGCATGTTATATAAAAGTAATTCTAAGGCTCTCTATCCACTAAGCGGTTAGCTGCGATCAAAAATTTTAAAAATAAATAAAAAATATTAAAAACTAGTTTCCATACGCACTGTGATGCGGCTGTTGCCCATCCGCTGCGGTTGCTCCGGTCCAATTGACGGCTAGGCCACAGAAGAAAACAATAGTACTAACCAGTACAGAAAGGACACACCCCCCCGCGCTAAAATGAGTTCCCCGCCCGCCCGAGCTCCCCACGCCCCGCACCCCGCAGGCGCCGCGGGACTCTGACAGTCGACAGTGGTGCTCAGGGGTATTTTATATAGCGTTTCAGTGTTTGACTTGTAATTGTTATTCAAAAAGCAGTAGGTTGTCAAAACGCGTTTGCTGTAGTGACCTGTGGCTAGGCGCCGCGCGGCTAATCGCCACTGCAACCGCCTCCTGCGCCTAATCGCTTAATGCTGGAGCCGTAATGTAAATGACTTTTTTTTTTGTTTGACCTATGCTTGTGTCGAAAAGATACGACCAAATCAAGCTTCACCGGACTTGCGGGGGAGCGGAAGACTCTACCCAAAGACGTAAATGACACTGTAACAATGCTCAATGCAATGGACAGGTGCTGTGCGAGTACATAACGAAGAAGATCCCGGTGCCGCTGCGGGACTTCTCGTCGCCGCCGCGCATGATCGTGATCCGGTCGTTCGACGTGAACAAGCCGGGCTGCGAGGTGGACGACCTGCGCGGGGGCGTGGCCGGCGGCTCCATCCTGCAGGGCGTGCTCACCGTCGGCATGGAGATCGAGGTACCAAACAAACCACTCAAACATTACATAATTACTATTACCAAACCACTCAAACATTACATAATTACTATTACCAAACCACTCAAACATTACATAATTACTATTACCAAACCACTCAAACATTACATAATTACTATTACCAAACCACTCAAACATTACATAATTACTATTACCAAACCACTAAAACATTACATAATTACTATTACCAAACCACTCAAACATTACATAATTACTATTACCAAACCACTCAAACATTACATAATTACTATTACCAAACCACTCAAACATTACATACATAACTGCTATAGCATAGCAGCCACCCGCAAGTTCTCTTCAGTCGTCCCGTGATCATGATGCATGCAACTGCATCGAAATATCGGGCACTCACACAAAATAAATACCACGGTAAATATCCCGTTTTATATAGTATAGTTATGAAAACAACCGTGAAAGTTTTAAAAAGTATATTACATAATTACTTACCGTAAAATACCTAATAGTACGACTCCCTATAATAATATCCTGTGGTTTGTTTCATATTAATCCGGACTGTGCGCAGTGTATGCAGGCGTCAATGACCTTTTATTGACGCCTGCATACAATGCGATTATTTTCCTATGAATGCGTGTGACAATCGCCCGAGACATAATACGTACATCCATGTACGTATAGTTTGACGCTTCAGCATCCTTTAATTAAATTGTAAAGATTTATAAGGCAATCGTATGTTTAGATGTGAGGTGGATAACATGTAGCAATAATGAGAAGAGTGCGCCACTCATTCGTTCGTCATTTTATTATTTTTCATTTCTATTTATGTTTGTAAATAAATGCATGCGCGTCATGGCAACGTACTTGCGTACGCAGTATAAGAGCGACTTTGGAGCGACTACATATTAGTTTAAAATAGTTTAGTCAGTCTTCAAGATGCGTCAGATACTGATAAGTGATAAGATAACCCATCGAATGACCATATAACGCTACTACAGTACTTGTTTATATTGTGAAAAATAACATTATGGTAATTTATTTGAAAGTAGATGTTACAATGACCGTCCACAGTTCATTCAACTTGTTTACTTCAAACAACATGTCCTATGACTGTCATTCAATGTGAATGCATTATTCTTGTCCAAATATCATTAAGACACTAGATATCAAATTGTTTATTTATTCTAGTAAATAATATGCATCTCAGAATAGAGAATGTTCACTAATTTTGAATGTTAGCTTTATAAATTCTCCGTTCAAAATAAAAAATACTAGTGAAAGAATTATTTCGATACGTCAATTAGTTTCCAAGATAGAGAAGTTTAAAGTGAGCGCGCGACGAAATTCCGCGTTCAAGCGCGTGACGTCATAATGCAACGCTCGCTCAGTCCGTTCCCGCTCTTCCGTACGGCTGCCTTGCGTTATTAGGTATTTTGTACTTGGATTTCTGAATTTTAAAAAAAATTAACAATCCTAATACCATAAAATCATGTGTTGTGCCAAAATGTACAAATACGGCTATCAATGCGCCGGAAAAGTTATTTTTTGTCGTTCCAATGGATGTCAAAATACGAAGTAAATGATTACAAGCTATGAAGAGATCAGATCCTGTTAGAAATCGAAGCACAGTTTATTGTTGTGAAGATCATTTTGACTTAAGTATAAGTAGTGATTACCTTTTTATGTACCTACTAGCTGCCCGCCCGTGGCTACAACCGCATAGGATTTCGACTTTTCCCGTAGGAATGAGATGATTTCTAGCCTGAAAAAGTAGCCGCGCGCGCTACTAGTATTAGGTAGACTTAATCCATCCCCCCGAGATCTATTCTATATCTGTACCAAGTATCATCAAAAATTCCCGCCGCGCTACTAGGTATATTTCCCGTGGGAATGAGATATTTTCCCACGGTATAATAGCCTTTATCCCCCCTAAAATATTTTGTATCTCTGTACCAAGTTTCACTAAAACTTTCTGCCAGACCTCCCATTTTCCCGTGGGAATAAGGTATTTTCCCGCGGTAAGAGATAATCTATATCCTACTCCAAGGTCTATTTTATCTCTGTACCAATCTTTATCAAAACTTTTCACCTGTACTACTATTTTTCCCGTGGGATTAAAGTATTTTCCCGCGGTAAAATGTAGCCTATACATATCCCTAGGGTCTATTATATCTATGTACCAGGTTTTATCAAAACTTTCTACTCGCGGTGACCTTTTCCCGTGGGAGTGAGGGATTTTCCCACGGTAAAAGGTAGCCTATATCCATCTCCAAGGTCTATTCTATCAAACCCCAAGGTCAGATAGCTCGTAGATATCAAGTTTCCGCCTCACGACTCCGCCCGAATCTTTCCCGTGGGAATCAGTTGTTTTCCCGCGATAAAAAGTAGCCTATGTCCGTCTCCAAGGTCTATTCTATCTGCGTAACAGACAGACAGACAGAGTTACTTTCGCATTTGTAATATTAAGTAGGGATTAGTAGTTTTCGGTTTTAAGACCTAATGGTTGCCTGGAAGAAATCGCTTAGAGCGATAAGGCTGCCACTTGCCTTCTCCCTTTTTGTTAATGTATTTGTTTTTGTTCTGTGCAATAAAGTATATTTTGTTTTATTATTTTTATATTGACCTATATCACATTACCTAAAACCTAAGGTCTCTGATACCTACTTCTAGCTATAGCTAGTGGCATTACGAAATGAAATACTTGGGTATTTTAGGTACTTCAATAAAAGAATACTTATAGAACAGATATTAATATCTATTTTCGAGAGTTATATTATAAAAAGTTTAACTTAACTTACCTTTGCATTTTTACTCCTCGCCTTTCGACGGCAAAGAAATCACTATTGTCGCTAAATAATGAGCAACAAAGTCCTTCTATTTTAGGTAGATTATTTGATTGTCCATTTTCGAACCCTTCATCTATTATTAATTCAATTCATATAACTGGAAGCGAAGAAATAAAGCAAAACACTGCGCGAGTAAACTACTGCGGAGCGGAGTGTTGCTATGTGACGTCACACGCGGTCACGTGACTGTCAGCGGGACTCGATATTTATGGGAACTTTGAATGCATATAAAATCAAAACTACTTGATATTTTTTAATGAAACAAAAACTAGTGTATCTGTATATATAAAAGCTCTACTGTAACAAAGTTTCAAGTGATTTTACATACTTAGTAACATTCCTTATTGTACGCTTATCAAGTAATTTGATATTATCGGAAATTACTGTCCGTAACCTTCATCACCCTTCGCTTCGTTACTGATATTTTTCTTTGTTTTGGGATTTGTTGATTTCGATCAATCTACCTTGCTGAAATATTAAACTTGCTAATTTAAACCTGACCTATGTACTAAACTTCGTCCCAAAATAATTATAGCTACTTAAGACTAAACATAACAATTTGAACTAAAATAAATTACGTGCCAAAGCTAGGGTAAATCCCTGTGTTACGGGCAAAATTCCTCTCTATTCTCTGCCAACCCTTTGACATCCTTATACAACGACTCATTAACTTTTTCCTTCGCTTGTTCAAGGTATCTTATGTTCGGTCGTCCCCTTCCATTCCTTCCTTCCATAATCTTTTTCAAAAAGTTGTCGTGTCGTATCAGGTGTCCCACCATTTTTCCTCTCCTGTTCTCTATTGTTGCCAGCACAGCAATCTTCTTTTTTCCCCAATCATCTCTGGTACTTTTGCGTTTGACGTAGGGCAAAATAAAGGACTTAAACGTAACAAAATTATTTGCGCATTGTTTCGCCAATAAACTGTTAACCACTTTTCCGAAAAATATTAGCTATGTAAGTGTTTGTAATATTTTAGAATAAATAAATAAAGAAGTATAGTCATACGAAATTTGCAATTTAATTTATTTTAGACAAATTATCTACCTATTAAAAATTATAGTGTAAATGAATTTTTATTGTCATGACATTTTATATAGATTTTTAAGCAGGCTATGTATATTTACTAATTTTTTTCTATTTTTGATTACATTTGCATGCTAATATTTGTATTGGCGAAACATGTGGACTGTATGTTTGAGGCAAATATTTTTTCTGATTTGTGCTTAGAATATGATGTTGGTATGTTTAGGTGCGGCCCGGGCTGGTGAGCAAGGACGCGGACGGCAAGCTGACGTGCCAGCCGATCTTCTCGCGCATCGTGTCGCTGTTCGCGGAACAGAACGAGCTGCAGTACGCCGTGCCCGGCGGCCTCATCGGCGTCGGCACCAAGATCGAGCCCACGCTCTGCCGCGCCGACAGGCTCGTAGGACAGGTACTATATATAACAGAACGAGCTGCAGTACGCCGTGCCCGGCGGCCTCATCGGCGTCGGCACCAAGATCGAGCCCACGCTCTGCCGCGCCGACAGGCTCGTAGGACAGGTACTATATATAACAGAACGAGCTGCAGTACGCCGTGCCCGGCGGCCTCATCGGCGTCGGCACCAAGATCGAGCCCACGCTCTGCCGCGCCGACAGGCTCGTAGGACAGGTACTATATATAACAGAACGAGCTGCAGTACGCCGTGCCCGGCGGCCTCATCGGCGTCGGCACCAAGATCGAGCCCACGCTCTGCCGCGCCGACAGGCTCGTAGGACAGGTACTATATATAACAGAACGAGCTGCAGTACGCCGTGCCCGGCGGCCTCATCGGCGTCGGCACCAAGATCGAGCCCACGCTCTGCCGCGCCGACAGGCTCGTAGGACAGGTACTATATATAACAGAACGAGCTGCAGTACGCCGTGCCCGGCGGCCTCATCGGCGTCGGCACCAAGATCGAGCCCACGCTCTGCCGCGCCGACAGGCTCGTTGGACAGGTACTATATATAATACCACATTTACACTCAGCCCTGTTGGGCAGGGAAGTGAGGAGGGAAGTGGGCAGCGTGAGTATGTAAATAGGTGACTCGCGCTGCCACTGCTCCTGCCGCTGCTATTGCCCGGCGCTCCCTCGAGTGTCGGTTTTTCGGGCGGAAGTCAAAGGACGGGCAGCGCGAGCGCGAGTGACTGTTTACATTCAGCCCTCGAATTTGTAGTAATCGGTACTTACGGCGTTCTATTTCTATGAATTTCAAAGAAATAAAAATCCTCGCCATATGGCGGAATTTCAATGGAACTAATTATATAATGGAAATTGTTGCCAACGACAAAAAAATATACACGTGGCACCCCCCGAGCAGGTTTTTTATTTCTTTGGTCAGGCTTTACCCCGACGACGACGGCGTCGATCGATATGTTTTGATTTCTTTTTAAAATATGCATGTAGTTATAGATACTCAGCAGACATAATGTTGTCGCCGCAACAGTTTCGATATCCGCCATCGTTGCGAGTCGTTGGGTAAAGGAGTACGAGGGCTGAGTGTGAACACTCACTCGCCTTAATAATGCCGCAGAAGTATTTTAGGCAATATTTCCGACAACGGCAGGAGCAGTGGCAAGGGCTGAGTGTAAATGTGGCATCAGAACGAGCTGCAGTACGCCGTGCCCGGCGGCCTCATCGGCGTCGGCACCAAGATCGAGCCCACGCTCTGCCGCGCCGACAGGCTCGTTGGACAGGTACTATATATAACAGAACGAGCTGCAGTACGCCGTGCCCGGCGGCCTCATCGGCGTCGGCACCAAGATCGAGCCCACGCTCTGCCGCGCCGACAGGCTCGTAGGACAGGTACTATATATAACAGAACGAGCTGCAGTACGCCGTGCCCGGCGGCCTCATCGGCGTCGGCACCAAGATCGAGCCCACGCTCTGCCGCGCCGACAGGCTCGTTGGACAGGTACTATACAGGGCGTCCCACAGCTATGCCACATGGAGGGAAAGTACCTTAAATATTGTAAGTAGAACATTTGACTGAAAGAAGACTTTATTTTATTTCTAAAAACTATTAAAACTGCATTCATACATTTTTTAATAATTACATGGTTGAACCGGGAATCGAACCCGTTATACGAGAAAAAAATATATCCTGTAGTTTTATCATACCGATCGAAAGGCTTCATCATAAGGGTTATTTTTTGCTAAATAACATAGTGTCAGAAATAAAAGGAAGACTATGTATTTTAACATTTTTAATACAAAATTTATCAATTTTATTAATACGCTGTTGAATACAAAGTAGCACTCTTTTGATTATTTCACTCCCTGTCTTTAAAACTACGCGACGGATTTTGATTTTAATAGATAGAGTGATTCAAGAGGAAGGTTTATATGTATAATACATGCATAATATACTAAAGGATAACCCACAATAACCATTTTCCCGTGCGGAGCCGGGGCGGGTCGCTAGTAACCCCATGCATAAAAAAAATCTCGGCGACCACATCAAATGTTAAAATTCATGATCTTTCTTTTATTTCTGACACTATGTTATTTAGCAAAAAATAATCCTTATGAAGGAGCCTTTCGATTGGTATGATAAAACTAGAGGGTGTTTTTTTTTCCTCATATAGCGGGTTCGATTCCCGGTTCAACCATGTAATTATTAAAAAATGTATGAATGCAGTTTTAATAGCTTTTAGAAATAAAATAATGTCTTCTTTCAGTAAAATGTTCTACCTAAAATATTTAAGGTACTTTCCCTCCATGTGGCATAGCCGTGGGACGCCCTGTATATAACAGAACGAGCTGCAGTACGCCGTGCCCGGCGGCCTCATCGGCGTCGGCACCAAGATCGAGCCCACGCTCTGCCGCGCCGACAGGCTCGTAGGACAGGTACTATATATAACAGAACGAGCTGCAGTACGCCGTGCCCGGCGGCCTCATCGGCGTCGGCACCAAGATCGAGCCCACGCTCTGCCGCGCCGACAGGCTCGTAGGACAGGTACTATATATAACAGAACGAGCTGCAGTACGCCGTGCCCGGCGGCCTCATCGGCGTCGGCACCAAGATCGAGCCCACGCTCTGCCGCGCCGACAGGCTCGTAGGACAGGTACTATATATAACAGAACGAGCTGCAGTACGCCGTGCCCGGCGGCCTCATCGGCGTCGGCACCAAGATCGAGCCCACGCTCTGCCGCGCCGACAGGCTCGTAGGACAGGTACTATATATAACAGAACGAGCTGCAGTACGCCGTGCCCGGCGGCCTCATCGGCGTCGGCACCAAGATCGAGCCCACGCTCTGCCGCGCCGACAGGCTCGTAGGACAGGTCACTATATTATATTCCATCTATCTAGCCTAGCCGAAAGATCGCCAAACATAAGTGGCAACGGGCTTGGTGCCTCTACCGGCCCCACCCCGCAAGGCCGCCGCCCCGCATTAGAGGATTGATATGAGAGCTTGCCCCGCAGTTTTCCTCGCAAACACTAGTGACTCTGCCTCTACTCAGCATCATATATTGCCTGACTTATTGTGTGGGTTTCCAAGTTTTCCCACTAGCACCGCGTGCGTGGCCCTTCGTACAAACTGAGATAAAGGCGCTACGCTGCGGAGCCCGGGGCAGTGGGAGAATTTCCTTACCAACCCTGGTGTCAGAATTATTAAGCCGCCTTCCTTAGGCACGAGCCGTGGCTCCTGTAACGAATACATCCGTAGATGATTCCGTGCCTTCTGAAGCACGCAATCTCTTTTTTTTTTTTTTTTTTTTAGACAATAAGGTAATATTTAGCGTAGTATTCTACCTACAATAAGTTTAGGTGCAGAATGTCAGAATGTATTCTGTTAATAGAAAAGTATTCTTCGGTCAGCATTCCAGAGCGAAAAACAAATAAAAGGGACATTCTTGGAACAGAGTGAAAAGAGTATAGAGTTAAAATTAGGATTGGAGAGTGACTAATCAGAATCAGTCTCATTATGTAGGTAGTTTAAATTTTTGAGACAATCAATATGTAGCAAATGATTATTTGTCTATATCCAGGTGTTGGGAGCAGTAGGCGCGTTGCCCGGTATCTTCGTGAAGCTGGAAGTTTCGTATTACCTGCTCAAGCGTCTTCTCGGAGTGCGCACAGAGGGCGACAAGAAAGCCGCTAAAGTTCAGAAGCTAACGAAGAATGAGGTATAGTTTGCAATATTTAAACATCTACTCTATGCTTTAAGTCCATGCAGAATCTACCATACTCATTTATTTTTCCCAGGTGTTATTAGTAAACATCGGCTCTCTAAGTACCGGCGGCAGAGTTATTGCCACCAAAGCTGATTTGGCCAAGATAGCACTGACGAATCCTGTATGCACAGAAATTGGAGAAAAGGTGGCTCTTAGTAGAAGAGTTGAGAACCACTGGCGGTAAGATATTCCATCTTTTTAATTGACATGATTATGTAGGTTAATTTAACTCCTAACTAATGCGAAATATTCAATTTCAGGTTAATTGGATGGGGACAGATTCAAGGAGGAGAAACTATTGAACCCGTGAAGAACTAACGTATTTATGTTAAATCTTTTATATTATACTATCGTATTCATATATTTAAATAAAAGGAAATATAAACAAAATTTTTTCATTGTTTTTATGAAAATTGATCTCATGCCAAAAAGTTTTACTTATTAAATCTATTCAGTGGATTTACTAATATAAATTGAACAGACCTGCGCAGACGCAGTAATGTATGAGGTGACAAAGATGAGAACCTCCAATTTCTTGGAAGGTCTGTCTTTAAATTTTACAAATAGAAGTGGAAAGGCCGCGCCGCGCTATTACCAGACCCAATACCCACTGAAATAACAAAAACAAAACAGTCTGGGTAAATAATTTATTGATTTTGTTCATTTGATTGATTTACATTGTGAAGGTGGTTCTAGGCCATGTATATAAAAGTGTTGATGTCATCGTCGTCTCTCCGCATGTACTTATGCTCGATGAGCCACTCCAACTGCTCCTTAATCATCTTCTTCGATGGCAGGAACATATTCTTCAGAATCTCCACCAGTTCACTCTGAAATACCAATACCAACATTAGATACATGTCACATTCATTATTATTACACTAGCTTTCCGCCGGGCGGCGCCGCCCGCGTTAACATGTTTTCCCTTGGGCAAGAAGTATTTTCCCGCGGTAAAAAGTAGCCTATGTGTTATTCTGATGTATAAGCTGTATTATTGTAAAGTTTCATTAAAATCCATTCAGTAGTTTTTGCGTGAAAGAGTAACAAACATACATCCATTCATACACACAAACTTTTGTGTTTATAAGAAATTAGTAGGATTCTAGTAGTAGATACATACAATATATTAGATTGTTAGTTACCTGAAGAGCAGTGTTCGTAATGCGTTTTCGCATCTTTAAAATTTTTATAATGGCTTCCTGAGTTCGCAAGATCCGCAATTGTACAATAGAGTGGTTGTCCTCCATTTGAGAGCGTTCGGTACTTAGCTGCAGTCTACCAATCAAATTAATCTTGCCTCTCCTTTGTGGTTTTCCATTCTTGATCAATGCAAATTCTTGATTTACCCAAAATGTCGTATTTTCTGAAAAATCCTTAGGATTTTGCACAGTAGGCTCATAACACAACAATTGCCTTTTCAACTTTGGAAATGCTACCAAAGACCATAATGTTCTTCTGAGCTCTGGATCCGGAAGCTCTGTAGCCAGTCTTAAGTTTTCATAAGTAACCTTATCCATTGGTCTTTGATTCCAAGCAAATAAGACTGCCATTTGGAATGTAGTCACATCCAAATCAAACCGACCAACTGAGTTTGCAAATGTAATAGTGCCATTACTCATGTGATGGTACCACTGCAGTTTGCGACCTGAATGTTTCTTCTTATAAAACTCTTCTACTTCTGGAATATAGTCTTCTAACTCTAAAGGAAGACTTACAGTTACTCTCTCTGAGCCCCGTGCCCACGCACCAGCATTAAGTATCTTTATATTGATTGCATCATGACGTGTTGTGTCTGCTCTGAATTGAGTGTTGAGATCTTCACTAACTTTAATATCTTGGAACATGCGAGCTAACTTATTTACATAATCTGCAGGCATCCCTACCTCACGAAGCCATTCAACCATGTCCTCTTCTTTTTCAGAATCTGCACTTGAATCCAATATCAACCTTCTTGTCAAGTGAGCTTTATGGTAACGCATAAAAACATCTTTGTTTTCAATATACTTCAAAACTAGCAGCACATCTCTCAACCGAGATTCTATCTGTTCACTAGTCAACCTCTTACTAAGAGGTGTCTTTCGTAACAACATATCACAGTAATTAGCAAGGAGCTCAGGACATTTGCTCTCTGGTGCAGTGCCTTTAGTGCCACGAAGAAGGGCTGATGATGGTAACTCCAGCTTAAAAACTGTTGTATCATTGACAACACACTTATACGCCTTATCCCTAGCTGTCAAGAATCTAGGATCATCAACATAAGCATCTCTTACTAGAGTGCTGAATCTTTTAAACAGATCTAACAACCTTTCCACATATTTCTCTGAATCTGATGTTATGATATCAGCTGAAGCAACCATATCTGCTAACCCTGCTGACACAATGTGAGCTTCAAGATCTCTGAGTATAGGAGTAACTCCATCTGGTACTCTATCTAAGAGTCTGAACATGAGTTGAAGCTTTTCGGTTTCTCCAGCTTTAATAAGAGGTGCACTTTCAGCAAGCAGTGTTGGTAAGTGTTCTCCAATGAGTACCTTCTCGCAGCACTGAGTAAGTGCAGCTACACTGCCACTACCTGGCTCTAGATACCTATGGGCTCGAGCCTCCTCTTCCTTCAAGCGCTGGTCTGCATACTTCATGTAAGACTGCACTCCATTGGCAAGTAGATGTTCACTTGCCTTCAGTTTGTAGAACTCTTCTGTAGCCTGCATGTAAGCTGCTTCAAAGTTTTCCCTATAGATTTGTAGCTTGTCCATTGGGTTAGAACATAAATTAACTGCAATAAGAAACCACAAATTAATATCATCATTAAAAATAAATTGGCACTATAGATGGAGTTATAGAGAGTTGAGACAGTCTACAATACTCACCATATGATTCCCTAACACCAATAACAAGCTGAGAGTCAAAAGATTCTCCATTACGTTCTGCTTGCACAAGTTTCATAGCAGAATCCTGCAGTCTCTGCTTGATATCCATAAATATACTCTGATTCCATGAGTCTAACATAAGCTTTCTCACCAAACTGTCTTCTATGTTATTATTATTGTTCTTCTTTTGAGAATTTGATGTATTTGAATTCGTAACTTTACTGATATTGTTTATAGAGTTCTCCAGCTGACGGAATGGCGTGGGTAAGTAATTACACTGCGTAAAGAATTTTCCCCATTCGGCAATGTAAGCCTTGAGCAGCGCTTGGTCTTCGCGTTGGGCCAGCACACGAGCTTGCGCCTGTTTGATGTACATCATAATGTCTTGCTGTAGAGCATCTCTGAGCTTGTATGGTCCCCTCTCGTCCCACAAACATACCGAATGCACAGCTCCAAATAGGTCCTGCCATTCTGGTTGAGTAACAGTCTCCTGTTTCAACAACTTCAATACGATGGGACGCATAGATGGCCATTTATCCTCAAAGGTGACTTGTCCCTTGTCCTACAAAAAATGTTGAAATTAGTATGAAAAAGAGGTTACAAATATTGGTGAACTAAAATAATACACTTAAAAGCACCTTTAACATGTCTATCTAAATTAAAATTATTAAAATTTAAAACAGAACAGCACTCAGCATTGTTGTAATCAATTTTTTGTCATACATTCATTCGTTCATTTGTGAAAGGCGGGAGGGGGCAATAATGTACGACCAAATAATTCATACATAAAAGTAGCATAGCAAGCAGCAGCCCCGCCGCACGCAGACGCAGCAAGCAAACAGCACCAGTTATGGCCCATTTACACGAGGCCAATAGACGAGGCAATCCAGTAAGCCAGGCCAATATTGGCTTCGTTAAAATAGGGCCAGGTCAATTAACCAAGCTCGATCCGATATACCAATATACCAATACCAGCCTGGCCAGAGAAATAAAAAACCTCGCCATATTGCGGAAATTCAATGGAACTAATTTTATATTGGAAATTGTTGTCGTGGCTCCATGTCGTAAACTTAAAAATATACATGTGGCGCCCCCAGAGCAGGTTTCTTATTTCTTTGGTCAGGCTTTAGCATAGCATATTATGCGATTGCTTGCGATTTTGCGATGCGTGTGGAGGCGCGGGCGAGCGGCTGGATGCTCGCATATCACATAAAATTCACCTCTAATTTGCTACGATAAAATCACGCAATCAATTGGCTGTATGAGCTTTGAACCCTTTGCCTATTTCATAAGGGATAAAAATAAAAAAAAGAACAAAAATAAATGAATTGAAACTTACGTAAGACTAGGCTGTATGAGCTTTGAACCCTTTGCCTTTTCTTTAGGATAAAAAATCTTTAAAAAAAGTAAGTAAAGTATTGTAAAAAAATTCAACAGGCAGGCTTGTTTCACTGAGCATAATCACTACGTTATAAGAGACGGGACTCCCATACATTGTTTTTTTCTTAGATCAGTCTATGAAACAAACGCACCATCTGCTCCAGTGCCAACATTACAAAAATTATGACAGCTTATGCGCTACCAACATAACCAACAAAATAGTGATGGGCTAATGCTTTCGATAAAATAATATGTATCGATAGTATTACGCATATAGATTTTTTTTATTTCTATTTTGATAATTTATTTATTGCAAATAAAAGACACGACTATTCAGTATCAGTTTATTGTAAAACAATCATACTTATATCAATTACATTACTACCACATCATAACATACCTCAAGTCTCTTCAGTTTGATAATGCACAGACTGAAGACTTGCCGAGAGAAGGTCGACCAATTTTTACTACCAAACTCGACGCGATTGTTATAATGGCACTACGGGCGGCACATAACTGGTCCATAGAGCAACTCAGCAAACATACTGGCGTTCCTCACATGACAGTGCGTATACTTATTAAAATATTATAAAAACAAAATATGTTAAAGTTTTAGGTATGTATGGCCGATATACGTATGGTTTACAAAACAAAAATAAATTGACCAAGAGCGTGTCGGACACGCCCATATGTAGGGTTCCGTAGACGAAGAAACATGCATGAAAACAATTTTAGGGGAGAAGCCCACTAATTAGGAGATAATATATAACTAAGACTAAAGTTATACAATAACAAAGATAGGTAGGTAGGTCTTTTGGAAAGAAATTGTTGCATTTTAATGTAAATATTGTTTAATTTATGTGTTAGAGCTCGGAAAAATAAAAAATACAGTGATTTATTAGCTATATTATACGTATGCATAGGATATGTAAGGTTAAACAGAGATATGTTATATAACGAAAAATTATTTGATAAATGGTAGAAGGCAAACGTTCTGAATAATAAGATAGCTAAGGAGAATATAGTAAGTAAATCCGACATATTGTCTATAGATGTGTGAGTTTGTGTGAGTATGCCTGGAGAGGAGCTGTTGAGTGGTTAGCCCTACGACGACCGACGTCTCGGGATCGGGTTATTAGTATACAATACAATAATACCATTATATTGTCCACTAACCAGTCAACAGTTCCTCTAATATGTGTATGTGAGAGTGTAAGGTTGAGATGTGAAGTGTATAATTCTTGTGTAGGATAGGTATATATATAAATTGTTCACTATTATTTCGCAATAGCTTGTTGTTGAGCTTTTTTTAAATTATCCGCAGATGTTTCTTCGGTTATGGCAAAAGAACGATTAATTTTTCTACATTCGTTACGTATTAATAAATGACTGAGGCGACGCAGCAACAACTCAGACATTACATTTTTATGGTCCTCACACATCCATGACATGTCACACCAAGTCATCATTACAGTGACACAAAATTGGCTGATATTTTTGCGAAACAGTTGTGGTTTTGTTTGTTGGACTGTGCTGCCTGATAACCCCAAATAAATTTTCAAGAGTCCTGATTCAGTTGTCTAAGATTCAAATATTTAAAATTTTTGCTTTCTACGTAACTCCAAATATCTTGTAACGATTGGATGGTTATAATATACCCATTAATACATCTAACGTTTTTTAATCTTAAATGGCTATCTTGGGCTGCAAGATCTTTTCCTTTTTATAGCTGATTTAATTTCCAGGGTCAGCGCAGAAGGGTCTGCAACTACAACATCCGATTCAGTCGATGTTGAAGGTTCTGTAACAGAATTATTTATCATGAACGGTACAATATACCAATTTATCTATTTAGTCTAATTAAATAGCTGAGAATAGACTTACTTTGGCTGCAAGATCTTTTCTTTTTAATAGCTGGTTCAGTTTCCAGCGTCAGCGCTGAAGGGGCTGCAACTACAACATCCGATTCAGTCGATGTTGAAGGTTCTGTAACAGAATTATTTATCATGAACGGTACCTATCATTGCTACCTACATTATCTAAAATTTTCGAAAAACTTATAAAAACTAGATTACTGAGACATTTAAACTTGAATAACATAATAAATCCTAGACAGTTTGGCTATCAGGTAGGAAGGGGCACAATTGATGCGGTTAACACCCTTGTTAATGATATAGTGACAAAGTTACATGACAAACAAAAAGTGTGCGGGCTATTTCTGGATCTAAGCTCAGCATTCGATACTGTGGATCATGGTATTTTAATTTAAAAAATAGAGAAATATGGCGTGAGAGGTAAATTTCTTTCCCTTTTAAAGTCATATCTAGTAAACCGATACCAGTATGTGGAATTAAAGACAATAGATGAGAACTGTGAAACCAGTGTAAAGTCGGAATTGAAATTAATAAAACGAGGAGTGCCACAAGGATCTATACTGGGTCCTATATTTTTTGTTTTGTATGTTAATGACCTTTTTAATATTATAGACGAAAGGTTTGGTAGTGAGGTAGGTATTGTCGTTTTTGCTGATGACACTAACGCCATTATTCCTGGCAGAACAATATCAGAATTAAATAATAGGGTTAATCGCGTTTTATCAACTTTCGACCATTGGTTTAAATTAAACATGTTGAAATTAAATACAAATAAAACAAATATTATCCTTTTTAAAACTACAGCAAGTTCGAAAGACAAACTTACAGTTCAGTTGGAAAGAAAAAGTATTGCAGTGGTTGACACTGTGAAATTTTTGGGGGTCCATATGGATGCTTTGTTAAATTGGAAAGTGGAAGTGGATAATATTGTAAATTGTATAAGTTCTGCTTGTTACGTGTTAAGAAGTTTAAGACAAGTTGCTACGGAAGAACAATTGGTACAAGTATACTATGCTCTTGTAGAGTCCAGACTTAGGTACAGCCTAGGTCTTTGGGGCTGCAGCTACAAATACAACATATCAAAAGCATTCATAAGTCAAAAAAGGGCGTTACGGACCATCGTAAGAATACCTCAATGGGAGTCTTGTAGGGAGCACTTTGTCAGACTAAACATTCTTACTGTACCATCTCTTTACATATTTTTAGTTTTGACTAAGTTAGTGAAGTGCTTACTTGTACAAGAGACAGATAATGAAAGAATTAAAAGACTAGGTTCTCGTAGAAAAGACCTTCCACTACCTCTTACTCCTAATTTGGCTGTTGTTAGGCATACTGCAAAATACCAATCGGTTAAGTTATTTAATTGTCTTCCAGTTGATCTTAAAAGTATTCGAAATATTAAAGATTTTAAGAATGGTTTGAGACAGTATTTAGTTAAGCAATGTTTTTATAGTATTGATGATTTTTTTAGAAAAAACTATTGACCATGTAAAATATGACATGTAGGTATAATATGATATAATAGTGACTTATAATAATGTTAATTAATGATGAATTGTAAAAGTTTTAGTTTTAAGAGAATTTCCGACACAATCAATTTGTTATGGAATAAATAAATACAAATACAAATACAAATACAATATACCAATTTATCTATTTAGTCTAATTAAATAGCTGAGAATAGACTTACTTTGGCTGCAAGATCTTTTCTTTTTAATAGCTGGTTCAGTTTCCAGCGTCAGCGCTGAAGGGGCTGCAACTACAACATCCGATTCAGTCGATGTTGAAGGTTCTGTAACAGAATTATTTATCATGAACGGTACAATATACTAATTTATCTATTTAGTCTAATTAAATAGCTGAGAATAGACTTACTTTGGCTGCAAGATCTTTTCTTTTTAATAGCTGGTTCAGTTTCCAGCGTCACCGCTGAATGGGCTGCAACTACAACATCCGATTCAGTCGATGTTGAAGGTTCTGTAACAGAATTATTTATCAAGAACGGTACAATATACCAATTTATCTATTTAGTCTAATGACTTACTTGGGCTGCAAGATCTTTTCTTTTTTATAGCTGGTTCAGTTTCCAGGGTCAGCGCTAAAGGATCTGCAACATACAATTGAATTGATGTTGAAGATTTAGTAACACAAAAAGAAACAGGATAATGTATCAGGTAACACAATTAGATCTTGTTATGCTGTTTCGTTTTGCCATATCACAACACAACAAATTAAAATATAAACAGAAAAATGAAACGAACCATTGGAACACTGAGGCTCTGCAACATGTTTGTCTATATGGAGCGGAAAATCACGCAAAACTTCATCACTCAACGGTTTAGCAGGAATTCCAGTACACGGAACGGCACTTTTTCGTAGTTGTGTTCTTTTCTTTTTAAAATCTTTAGGCCGAAAATGATTTCCACAAATGTTTTTTAATTGATACAGTTTTTCTATAGGGACATAGGCCAAATCTTCTTTGCCAGTAATTTTTACCCATTGTCTGCATCTAAAAAGCGAATGAATAACATTAATGAATGCACATTTCTCTATATAAGAATATATTTTTTGTGAATGATAAGGAATTAAGGGGTTTAAAGGCTGACTGTGGAGTGTACCCTTTGGGCCACTATGAGAAAGACTTTTTAGACGAAAAAATAAATAAACTTTTACTATTTAGCCCCAAAGCCAAAATCCCCACTTCAGGAACTGCGACCTGAAGTTAACTATGTAAATGAAAAAAAGTATCGATTATCGATAAAAAACAGCACTTCACTATTTGTTCACATACAAAAAATAATTTGTAATTTTCCACTAAAATCTTACTAAAATCCCAATATATTACATTACACATGGCTTCAGAACAGATCAAAATAATAAATATGTACTTACCGAGCTTCATTTAGTGGAAATTTAGCCATAAGGCGTTGTCCTAATAGAACGCGACTACGCGATTCGCGCGAATTTTACTCGTACGAACGCGCGATCAAACATATTGAAGTCGAATAGGTGTCCTAATAGACGATCGCGCGATTGAACGATTTCATACATTCAGTCGCGCGTTCGCGCGAACTTGCGATGGTCGCGTAGTCGCGTTCTATTAGGACAACGCCTAATGTTCGTTTTTCATCATCCACACGACTTGTTTTTAAACCGCATATTTCACACGTTACTTTTGACATCTTTTATAAATACCAAACACTTTAGCTAATAAATCACTGTATTTTTTATTTTTCCGAGCTCTAACACATGAATTAAACAATATTTACATTAAAATGCAACAATTTCTTTCCAAAAGATGTTTGACAACAGAGTGACAGATTGCAAAATAGCATGGCGGGGCGGGACATACTATACGGCTAAATTAAAGACTCGACATTGTCATATAAAGCCTGCACTACACACTCGACAAAACCCGAGAGCCGAAAGAGACGAGGTTATGCGTTAGAATGAGATGCACATACACCGCGCTCACTCTTGCGCATAACTGCGTCCCTCATATTGGCCATGTCTCGTCTAGTTTTGTGGAGAGTGTAGTGCGGCTTTTAACTTTGAAGGGTTAAGCACTTAACTTGATTTAGACGGATTATACCGCCATTAAAAAGTTTGACCGTTTCATACGTTCGTTTCTTGCCTTTGAGTTTCGCCAGACTGGCTTGTTTCTTTGTTTGTATTTTGCATAGTTACATTTTTACAATTCATTACAAATAATTTCATCAGAAAATTCATTCAGAAAATCCACGAAAGAGAGCATCAAGAAGAATGACCACCTTTGGAGAAATTTCAGAACCCGGCAGCCGTGCAGTTTGGGAGGACTGGGATGACAGTGCAGAACAAAACTCTCCAGAGTGAGCAGCATTTTAAATATTGTATTGTATTGTACATCAACAGCCTATAACTGTTACTCCTGCTGGGCTAAGGTGTCGTCCCTAAAAGATTAACTTTGCTGTAAATTAAATCTCACGCTGCAGCCTATTCCTTACTCCTTCCACCACAGCATAAGCAACGGCTAAACTTAGAACCACAAATCTCCAACATAAGCTAATTTATGACTTAGCAAATATATTAATGAGGTTCTTAGAATGGTTCTTCAATAGATCATTCATCTTATATAAATCTATTGTTTGTTGCAGGTTGAAATGGCAGCATGATCAAGAAAGCCCAGATGAGATTGATATTTTCCTAATATTAGAAGGCAAATACTTAGCAGATAATATTAAATCGCAGGCAATTAATCTGGAAATGGTTAATTCTGTTCCACAAGTTAATTTGCATTTATACCGATCTACAGTTTCCAACAGATATATTTGTACTGTCTTGGATTATAATTTGGTACTAAGTAGTCAGATTGTAGAGTTACTAAGACAGTACTTAATAGTAAGCAGATTTGTTATTGCAATCCAAACTAAATCTTTAGCCGAGTATCAATCATCATTGCTCACCTCGAGCTGTATAATCAGAGAAATTTCTACTACAAAAAGTCAATCTGTTGGTATTAAAACATTTCCAAGGTTGGAGCAGCCAAATATGATATCTGGAGTTGCCGCTGGAGGTAACTAACTATTATTTTTAAATTTATATTGAACTACCTTTTCCCGTTCAAAGTTTTTTCCTGTGGGATTGAGGAATTTTCCTGCAGATAAAGTATCTTATTCTCTAAGGTGTAATTGATCTTCTTATCAAGTTGTATCAAAATCGGTTCAGTAATTTGGGTTTAGACCTATTCAATGCACAAAATAAGCAAGCAAAGCTTTCCTCCTTTTAACATTAGTCTAAATAACTGTGTTCATAAGATATTATAATCATGTAAGTATAATATGTTTTCAGTTATAAGCCTCAGAGAACATCTTGGTGATTGTGGAACTGCTTTGGTAGCATTCTTAGAGAATACTGAAGAATATAATGCGGAAGATGTGGAACTATTGCTTGAGCAATTAAACATTTCAAAAATAAAGAACAGAACCAGTTCTATTTTGAATTCTAATTTGTACATCTAACCTCATATAAGTGTAATAATTATTGTTAAGTTTTAATGGGATATAGAAATAAATGCTTATTATGTATTTATTTAGCTGTTTTTACTGTGTCCAAAGTAGCCCTAAGAACGTCCGGTTTACGTACGCTGTACCCCTACCATGAGTTGCTAACGTAACTTACGCGCTCGATATCGACTACGTAAACGTGCATTTAGTATGGAATTAAAACTACGCCATCTATTGACAGTTATCTGAAGTAAAATTTCTCCATACTAAATGCACGTTTACGTAGTCGATATCGAGCGCGTAAGTTACGTTAGCAACTCATGGTAGGGGTACTGATCGATCACTAGAGTGGGAATCACCGGAGTGGCGGCGCGCGCGGCGAAAATACTGGAAGGTTTTAAATCTGAAGTAAAATCATATACTACACGGACGCGATAACTTGAGACTCGGCTGGAATGCGGCCCCTCTTCCGACTCTAATTATTTTTATTAATAATTATTATTTTCCCCTTCGAGAATATTTTATTTTAGTCCTAATTTTAATCTCAAGCAAATCTTAAACAAAAAAAATTACCGTGACGCGTCGTGGTATTTTTGCACACCGTACATTGAAAGTGACGTCATAGACGCAGGTCTCAAGTTATCGCGTCCGGGTAGTACGACCCTGCCAGCTTTTTTCTGGGATTTGCCGTCGTGCGTGAGTAATGAGAAAAAAATTGTCGTGTTCATTCATAGGGGAGAAGACAGCAAAGTGCTTCCGGGTAACAAAATGGTACCTCTAGTCGACACGAGATGTCGCTGTAATAATTTAGGAGATTTTCTGTCAGCTTGAAATTTAAAAAAAAGCGAGCGTTCTGATTTTCGTAGATGACGCTAGTAAAATAATGAGAACAGTGAGATTTATTGTAGACTTTTTGACATTTTTTTGTCGGATTGTACATGGTTCTGACTGAGATTAATATTAGGATAATTAGTTGATTAATTTGAATGTTTTTTAATAATCCAATACTTCCGTATTTATTATCTCACTATTTACTAGTGCCATCTGTTGAGCCGTATTGTAAGGTTTTTTTTTCTTAATTTGCTACCTACTGGAAAACTTCCCAATCATACATGGCGCGGTAGCAGCGCCCTCATTTTTCGATCGATGTATGTAGAAAAATAAAAAACCACGCCATATTGCGGAATTCCAATGGAAATTAAAAAAGTTGACGTGACGCCCCCAAAACAGGTTTTCTGCTTTTCTGGTCAGGGTTTTACATCTTGGATATATTATTTTAGAGGATTTCAGTAGGTACCTAACAAAAAAGCCCAAAATGTGTTTTTTACCGTAAAAGTTTATTGAACATCAATACGTTACGTAATTAAATTAACAATATTTTTACAGTGATTCAAAATATAAAATGATTAAAGTAAACATAATAATAAACTTATGGGAATTTATTACAAGTAAGCACAGCCTATTGAATCGCAGACCAGGTAAAAGTTTGGTTTGATAATTACATTAACATGTATTGTAACATTTTATACTCATAATATTACAAAATTTCCAGATTTGATGCTTTAACAATAAAAAAGTTCTTATATAGTTTTACTTATAACAAATAATACAAAGTAACATTTGAAGTTTAGGATAGTTCCAATAGAAAAGTATGGCTATGGCGTATATAACGTAGCATGAACATTTTGATTTTCTCATTAAAGATTTAAGTTTCTAAGTCAAATTTAACATGTATGACCTCTTAGTGATCTCACTTGTAGCAAACCTATCATAATTATATGAAAATCATGAAAACAAAATTAAAATGTAAACTTAACGGTTTCGTGAAACGTAACTTAATATAAAAACAAAACAAGATTTCCACATCCGTCTCATTGATAAAATGAGCCCCGTTAGGTTTGAAACTAATTAGCGGGTCGATAACAATGGAGGCTTCGTGTTTTCAGGACACGTAATAATATATTACGTCATTAACAAAATCGTGAGTAGAGAATCAGTGTTTTGTTTTGTTGCGGAATAGTATATATATTTTTTAATGATAATTAATAAAGTATGGCTCGTCATTATTTACGTCGCGGCAAAAAATCCGAAATATTAACATAAAAAATCTTTACATCTATGTAACACAACAAATACCGTATCATTTCCTGTGCAACATAATAATAAATATTTACTTGAAAGTTTGAAACACGGTGAATGCTATTCCTGATTAATACAAGAATATCTATAATTAACATCAATTTTATAGCATGGATTGCGAATGTAGAAAAACTATTTCTTATTTACTTATTTTCATAACATAACGATTATAATATAAAACTAAGTAAAGCCCGACCAGAGAAATAAAATACCTCGCAATATTGCGGAATTTCAAGAGAACTAATTTTTTTAAAATTTTTAGTTGCCATAAACACAAAAATATATACACGCGGCGCCCCCAAAGCAGGTTTTTTATTTCTCTGGTCAGGCTTCATGTATTATATTCTTAATCTAGAAATTCAATGCAAGTAAATTACAGACATCGTAAAAATGAATGGCAAAATGCTTAGCAATTATATTTCATTAATATGATGATTATGTATTTTATAACTATTACTAAAAAAAAGACAGCAATCCATAAGATACCATCTATCATTCTCTTCATTTTTGATTTAAATATAAAAATATCTCTACTTACTATTCTACAGTAATAGTTAAACAATGCAAACAAAAAAATACATTTTCATTTAACAAAACAGCACAGATATAAATAATAATAAACAAAAAAGATTAATCCCGCTTTGCACTTATATTGTAATAAACATCTTAACATACTACAAATTATTAAAATAAAATTATATTACTCTCAGTTAGCTTTCCAAAAGTCAGAACCAAGGAATTTAGTTCTAATATTTATAACATACTTGGTCGGAAGTGTCGGAACACACTTTTAAAGCAGTCGTGTTGTTGTTATTAAAAAAAATATCGGCTGGCATAAGCCAGACAAAAAATAAGAAAACCTCGCCATATTGCGGATTTCAATGGAACTAATTTTGATGGCGATTGTTGCCAGAAACATTGAAAAAAAAGCATATGGCTATAATATGGTTGTTAAAAAACTAATCCTGGCTGATGTGGGACATAAAATATGTATACGCATACATAATGTAAATTCTAGTCTAATAACATAAATTCGAATGTTCTGTTATGCTCACGGCATTTCAACGTTATTTTGTTAAAATACTAGGTAATGGCACTGAACTTTGTGCGATGGTTTATTATAAATTTAAAAGGGGACAGTTGGAATAGGTTTCATAAAAATAAAACTGTCTGTACACGGTCTCTACTTTATTCATATACCATGCAGGATCTAAGTCAATGTGGAATCAATAAATCGAATGGCGCTGTTTTGTTTACTGCCAAAAATAAACTCTATGGGACAGTTAGAGTGGTTAGGCAAAAAGGGACCTACTAGTAAACTTTTATCTGTACAACGAAAATTATATTTCAAATATCAGCTATCTTGATGAGTAACAAATTAATCAATTAACAACAAAGTTCCTACAGTCTCTGTTAACTTGTAGACGAATTCATGGAAGCGGGCTTCTTATTATTTAGAGGCAACATTATTACTTTACCGATCAGTAATAATAAGCCAAGAGAATAAACGGAGATGTGATATTAAGGGAAACATACGCGCCGCGATATGTACAAACTTCGAGTTGGCCTCCATTAGCCTATTAGAAAGCGGCGTATGTTTCCATTTTTGACTTTATAAAACAGCAATGTAACATAATATGAGATAATTTAAATGAATAATTCGAACCAAGTGTCGACAATCCGGGAGAAACATACTTATTGGACAACTAGCTTTCCGCCCCGCGGCTCCGCCCGCGTTAAACATTTTTCCCTTGGGAATGAGGTTTTTTTTTTAATTTCTCTCCGTAAGAACCATCCTTGGACTTCAACGAACATTTCAAAAAAAAATCATCCAAATCGGTCAAGCCGTTTTCATGTTATGTCGTGACAACGGAAAACGGGTTTCATTTTTTTATATATAGATAGATATCACAGAATTCAAAGCCTGCTTCGCATTCTGCATTCTGTATCATCTGAAATCGTGTAATCAAAATGCGTAGGCGCATGTGCGGCCCAATTCAAGATTCCGAACAATCATAAAAGCCGAATGTTGCCCGAATTTAGATAAAGAGGTCCTTATATTTATTTAAATTTGCAATAAAGTCCAGCTTCGCGAAGAATGTGTAATGATTAGTCGTATTTCCGTCAATTGTGAACCGAGTATGTTGTAAATTTTGGAAGAAAAATGTTCAGTCGAAAAGTGTCAATATTTTATAGAAAACTAGCTTCCCGCCGCTGCTCCGCCGCAGCTTTGCCCGCGTTAACAGTTTTTCCCGTGGTAGTGAGGAATTTTCCCGCAGTAAAATCCTATGTTCTTTCCTAAGGTCTATTCTATCTTTGTGCCAAGTTTCATCAAAATCGGTTCAGTAGTTTCGGAGGGAATATATTAGTTATTTTTTTGGAGTTTTAGTAAGGATCTCTTTTTTTAAATATAATATAGTCTATGTATTATACCCCGGGAATATTGTAGCTTCCCAGATTTTATTTTGAAATCGGTTGTTCATAGTTTCGTTATATATATTTGTATTCAATTCAAACACACAAACAGACAATCAAATCTTTCCTCTAATATAGATGGAGCCAAACTAAATTGCTATGCTTTCAGGTAGATTTTTATATTATGTATTGTTTTACATTTTAATGTAGTATAGTATGGGATCTTTAAAGGTTTTATTTATATATTTTTGAATTATCTTTTTATAGAAGGTTGCCTTCAACAAATTGTTACTTTAGCAATAAGGCCGCTCATTTGTACATCTACTTTTTATTGGTTATATCTTCAGCTAAATACTTGTCAAATTTCAATGATGTCCTAAACTTTGGCCTACTTACTATTGTTTCATGCACGGTATTACGAGTATCTTCATTCATAAGAACCTGTAATGTCTACAAAGTTTTACTTGTTCTCGACTTAAGATGTTCTGAAAGCTTTTATTAACTCTATATCACTAATGAATGAATATCATTATCTTACAAGGTATATTAATGTACCTAATACACATACCTACATCATATCACTTATTCAAAATGAAACCATAAACCATTGCGGTCAAGCATAAATTTTTTTTCAGATTTTTTTTCTGACGTCATAGTATTTCTAGATAAGAAAAATAATATGAGGTTTATTATTTTACAATAACAAAAATATATTATTAATTCGATATTAAGTATATATTTTAATATTTATTGCACTCTTCATAAATATTTGTATAATTTTAATTAGATGCAAACAATTTTATCAGTATTAAAAATAAATAAATCCAATTCTGAAATGCTTTTCATTTACTTATTTATACACTACAAACTAGGACACTTCTTAACACTTACCATATGGCATAATCATGATAGATAATAAACGAGATTAACCTTATAGTTCCTTTTAGTTGCCTTGTAAAGCTTCTTATGACTAACGATTTTTGTTACCATACAAAAATACAATTGTCTTGGACAATTAAGCCTTCATATGATAGACATAAACTCTCTTCCTAAATAACTTTGGAGGTACTTGGAACAGCCTTTCGTTTTATTATTCTGCAATCTGCAATGTGACTTATAGTTTCAGTATATCGCTCGGTTTGTGGTTCTGACCTTGTTTCACTTTATCCAGTACTTTGTTGACATATTCAGATGTTTTACCGGCTATTTTAATTTCTGAAACAAATTATAAGGATAAATGCACGCACTGGCAAAAAATCGCTGAGTATTTCCCAAGATGTTACTTGGTATTCTCCATATAAACAACTGTAAGGCTAAAAGCACCCGGCGCAGACTAGAAGCGTCACTTTAAAAATGTACATGACATATTGGCCCTAATCTCCTACGCTTTAGGGATAAAGCACATATTTTTTATGCACCACCAAAATATATATATAGATTATAGATATATTCGTGCGAATACGCGCGTCTTGTTTTATCTCAATAAAAATGTGTGCATTTAATTGTGGACGACATAAGGGTCAATATTTGACGAAATTAAGTTGACGCTTGGACATTGCGGTAGTGTGAGTCTAGCCTAATGTCAACGAGTGTTACTATTGTTAGGTAATTCAAATTTACCTGTAGCTGTGTTAAAAATGTCTTTAGCTTGAGCATTCCAGTCAGCATTGCTCTGCGGATTGGCCAGTCTGTTGCTGAGCAATTGCTTCATCTGACTGAGTCCATTGATTAGACGTTCTGAAAAATAGAACAGAATATATCACGAAAAATCATTCAACTTTTAAATTAATTCAAAATTATGTGTCTCTAACAATGCAGTTAACTACACCCCTAAAGCCTTCTTAAAGGTACCCACAGACACGGAAAAGCGCGGGACGATATCCCAGTTTAACACAGATTGCGGCCACTTATTTGAAGCAGGCTGCATATAAAGCCTGACCAAAGAAATAAAAAACCTATTCTGGGGGCGCCATATGTAAATTTTTATGTTTATGACAACAATTTCCATTGTAAAATTAGTTCCATTGAATTTCCGCAATATGGCGAGATTTTTATTTCTCTGGTCAGACTTTAAATTGGTATATCGGATCGAGATTGTGCGACTCCCGGCTCTGTGGTTCGCACCTGCTTCCACTGTTGTTTACCAACAAATGTCCGGTGACTTTCCCACTCGGTACATTTCAGCCACGGGTTCCCTACCCAAGATCGAATAGCAAGCCACAGCGGCGGCAGTCGCGTCGACAATTCTTTCGGCGCGCGGCGGCTTGCTACCGATATAATCTTCGAATTCTTCGGAATAATATGCAAGATTTTTTTTAACAAATACATTATTAATTTAATGTGGTAGGTTAGAAAGAGAAATCCGACATGACATGAGCTGACATCACTTCACATGTCCGCCATATTATTTTCATACAAAAAGATGTTTTGCAGAGAGAGACAGATGGATTTGTTTATAAATTGTATATCTCAGTAATTTTTCAGTCGATTTTGTTATTGTTTTCACAGCTGTTATTATGATTTGAGATATTTTTGGAAAATTAATTCAGATTTTGAATTATTTTTTTCATGCATATTCCCAATTGCCAAGCTAATTGGCAGTGGGTGGGGGCATATTGTGCAAAACCGGTCGCTTGGGGTACAAAAGACATCAAGTGACAACCACGCATCGGGACACGTAGTAAGCAGACCTTTTAAACCAACAGTGGACCACTGCAAGACTAATTTCAGCAGATAGATAAGTGCGCACTTACTGTGTTCTGTCTGTAACCCATATAGTTTTAACTTGTTAGCCTCATGTTGCGCTTTCTTCTTTAATCTACAGGCTCTTGAGGCGAGTTTGTTCTTCTCCTTTCTGGTTTTGGGTCTGATGTTGAACGGCAGCTCGCTGACCGGGATCATATCGTTGATTACTTTGCTCAAATTGTCCAGTTCTTTCCCAATTAAATACAACTTCCTTGCATTTGGGGTTAAATCGTTACCGTCGCCTTTTCTTGCTTTACCGCTGTAAGTAATACTAGGCTTTGTTAAAATGTTTTTTATAAACCTACTAGCTTTCCGCTTCGCAGCTCCGATCACGATAACAGTTTTTCCCGTGGGAATAAGGAATTTTCTCATGATGAAAGGTAGCGTATCAAGGTCTATTCTATTTTTATACCAAGTTTCATTAAAATCGGTTCAGTAGTTTCGGAGCCTATTCAATGCAGGTGAAGCTTGATTGGTCGTACCTTTTCGACACAAGCATAGGTCAAATAAAAAAAAAAAAGCAAACGAACAAACAATCAAATCTTTCCTCCTTATAATATATAGCTTCTCGCTGCGCTGCGGCTCCGCCCGCGTTTAAGTTTTTCCCGTGGGAATGAGGAATTTTCCCGCAGTAAACTGGGTTACATTATTGAAGTTTTGGTAAGGATCCCTAATTTTTTTGAAAACAATTATTTGCCTATGTTACTCATGGATCATGTAACTTCTCAACAGTGAAAGAATTTTTGAAATCGGTTCAGTAGTTTCGGAGCCTATTCGATGCAAACAATCAAATCTTTCCTCCTTATAATTAGTATAGAATAGAAAGATAATGAATTCTTTTTCTGCACTGAATCGTGTCCAGAGCAGGGATCGGAACCGGTTTTTCACTTGTTAAATCACGCTAGTTCAAACCCTATCCGACTATAGCTCTCACTAAGATCACTAAGGGTAGGTTTAGTCCTGGGGGAACATAATATGCAAAGCAACCGGCAGCCCTGGCCTTCGTCTGCCGCAAATACAATTACTTCAATAATTACAAAACCGATATCATTCCGTTCTTTATCAAAAACCGGGTAACCAAAATGATTTTGGTTTGTTTCATTAAGTTCCATCTATTACCGGTTAATTGGGGAACGGAATTATATCGGTTTTTCGAACGATATTAACAGGTATTTCAAAACCGGTTTCGATCCTTGGCCCAGAGTAACTCTATTATCACTGAAACATAATAATATCAATCCTGTAAACCTTGAACTGCCTAACTAAATAGCCGAGAAGCTGAATCAAAAATATTACTAGATCGATATCGCTGGCCGAATGCGGGTTGGTCTCATCTGTCACCTCACCTTGCTTTGTCTTCGTCTAATAAAATTCGTAAATTTTAGCCTCGTTTCAAGGTAAAATTATCTTCCTACTTGAATATTCCGCGATTGGAATAGTATTACAATATATGTTCGAAATCATATTATGTAACTATAAATACACACATTAAGACACGCTCTTTACCCTAACGGGGTGAGCAGGGTTGTAACCTTACTGGGAACTTAAACTAAAACCACATCCAGCAAAATGTTTGTGTTAAGATTCGGTCGGTACGCAGTACGCACCTAAAATAAGATACACCAAATTGCCAGTAGTCTGTCGCTTATGCGATAATCATCCATATGGTTGTGCTGGCTTCTGTACTTTTAATTACTTACTTGGACAGAAAGTTTTAATGAAGATTCAATGAAAATCTGACGTCATTAAGAGTTTCTTTAAAACCTATGATGAAAAAATTATTTTGACTTGAAACCAACCTTACAAAATACGCAATAGACTAAGAAGTACCTGTGTTTGATGCCCCTGACGCTGCAGTTGGGGCTGAAGACAGGATCCGTCACCGAGTTCAATACGTGCGGGTCTTCGGAAGCTTTCTTCAACACGAGCCGCTGTCCCTTAGGGCCCTTGGCCTGCACGTTGTATTGCCAGAAATATCGCTCTTTCTTTGGATTACTTCTTGGTTGTTTGGATTCGGATTCGTCGTTAGATTCTGCAAGTAACATCGAGATATTTTAGGGAATGTCTCGTTTTGTTGGTCTTTAAGGTTGGTTGCTATCTATTATTGGGGATCGCAGATGTCGTTGTGGGTTTGGTGATCTTACTTAGTCCCTTCGTACATGTATGTAATTTAGAAATTTTATTTATTTATAGCAAGGCTTACTCAGCCTAGTTTAGCATCGGAAGTCACAGATGGCCGTTTGTTTGTGTGTAGAATATTCTGTCTTCTATAATATATGTGACCAACTTTCTACAATATACAAAAAGGTAACACTTCTGACGCAAAATAAACTTTAGGGAAAGTCGCATCGTTCAAATGTTGATAATATGGGCGGGGCGGGTCATTTGGCAAGGCCAACAGACTATACCTACGAGCGAAGGCAATAACGAAATGGAGGTGAAAGTAGAGTGATTGCTAACAACGTACTAACAGTTTCACTACCGTTATCCTTATGATCTTTGAGTAGGTATCTTATATTAATAACATTGGTTTTTGATAACAAATGTCAGTAACAATGTACAAGTGGGAGAGTTCCACTTCTCAAATTGAGTCTCGCCTCGCTCATTTGATAATCTAGCTAAATGTTACTACTTAACTATAAGATATTTGGACTCTTACTAACTGTTGCATGCAACCCTAGCACGTTCTAGCATACATTGCAGTAGTGTTGCCATGTAACATAACATAATGTATGAAATTGGAAACAGAGGAGTAGAGTAGCGTATTTATCGCGATAATTCGAGACCTGATTCGAATACCTTGCCTCGGTCAAAAGATAACTCCACGTTAAACATAGTTTTATAAATACTATCGCCGATATCAGAAAACGTAGTAAGATTTTTGAGCTTATCTTAAACATTAAGTTTTAAACACGCTTTAATTAGGTCGACCTGATTTAACCATCTTACAAGGGTCGTAGTAGCGTAATGAAAATTGGAATGTCATCATCATCATCATCATCGTGAAGGTAGATAGTGGAACTCTTCAATAGATGTTAACCTCGAATTTTGTCTCACTTGATTTGTCTTGATAAAATCTTCTTTTTGTTAATAGAACCAAATAACCAGAGTCTAATGAAGGATCCCAAAGGTAGATAGTAAAACTCTTCAAGTAACCTCCTCGAGTTTACTCAGTTGATTTGTCTTGACGAGACTTTCAGTTGGTGAATAATTGGCTAGCAGGCCGGTATAAATATATAGTTTAAAGAACACTAGAAAAACACGCTTTTATAAATGCACGAGAAACAATAAATAAATTATCACGCTGGAACAGGAAATACTTTTTGTATAACTTGCTGAGAGATCAAATTACAATGTTACGGGAAGCAGGTTACACAGATTGGCGCCCTAACTGGAGTTGCAGCACGACTATTAGGTGGCTCTACATTAAACAGTCTGTTCAAAGTACCAGTTTGTCGAACTCAGACAAATTCAAATTCAAATTCAAATTATTTATTTGCAAGTCACAAAGGTAAAAGATCTTAAATAAACATCCAGATAAGTGACGCCCTGAAAGGGCACAGCAAACTTGCGAGAGAGCGCATTAATAAAAATTGACAAAACATGCGCCAGCAGCGAAGAGAGACGACATTCACCGACATTTTGAACGCTTCTTCTTTCAGGAAATTAAGTTCATAAGGGTACATTATTACAATTGTTTATGGGTCTTAGCGCGATAATTTTAAATAGGCCTCAAACAAACATTCATAATAGTAATTGCGTCAACAGTGGCAAAATGTAGAGTTCTTGTTCGTGGACGAGATAGGTATCTTTGCTTCCCTTCGGTAACCCTTTGGCAGCATAAACGTTATGCTCTTGTGCAACCTCATGTAGCTTCCGCCAGGAAGTTAGTATTAGTATTTGTTAACAAGAAAGTCTTTCCTATTCCAGCGCCCCACGCTTTTACAATCAAATATTATAATTAAAAGCACATTGTTTACACTTCAGCCCAGAAATAGAGACAACTTGAACGACCCATCTATAACTTATTTTTTGTTTCTAAGTGCATTTATTATAAAAGCGTGTTTTTCTAGTGTTTTTTAAACTGTATTTTTAATAATAAGCTATCAAATATCTATGGTAGAGTAGAGACTGAGCATACAATTAAACAACGATTTTTTCGTCACGTGGTAATTTTTCGCCGATTTTTTTTAAATAACTTCAAAACTGTATTGAAATTGAAAAAAAAGTAAAAAGCAACAAGCCCTTTCATTTGATATACAAGGATAGTACTTAAATAACACCTTGTTGATATGTCACCTCTATGTGTCACACCTTAGAATAACGAATTTTCAGCGCGGCTTTACAACCTCTCTGGGTCACATCACACGGTATGGTTAGCAAATCTTTTTTTTCAAAGTCTTCGTCAAAGGTATCACCCAAAAGTGGCCTCCATGTTTTAAATTAATTATTTGATGTCACTCTTCCGTCTTTGGGTCACGGATTTACTTATAGTAGTGATTAGATCCTCTTTGGGTATACCAAATTTCTACATGATCAGTCCAGTTGTTTCGTCTGATGATGAAGAACTTCGTTTGTACGCAACCCTCTCCAGGCGAGTTCAATTTGCACTTTACCGGATTTTTACTTTTCAAACAAATTGTCACGCCCAGCTTACCTAGGTTTAGGTAAGCCTAAGTATATGAAAGAAAAGTAAAACGAAGTTATTATAGAAAAGTGGAAATAACACTAGAAAGAAAAGAAAGAAGATTATATCCATCGAATTGTTTTTTGTAATGAAAAACTTTGAAAAACGGCTCCCTGTAGGCCTACTATGTAAGTATGTAGTAGGCTTACAGGCTCGAAAAACTGTCAAACGCGACATATTGATAGAACTGCTATGGCTCTAATGTCACTATGTCGCGTTTGACAGCTTCGCTATATACATAGTAGGCCTACTGGAGTGGCATGATTGTTTTTTTTTTTTTTGACTTAGTGTAACTTTGTGCTCACAGAACTTTGCGCTAGTGTCAAGTTACAACAACTAATACGCAGATTGACGCTCTGCCTAAATTATTGTTTTACTTGCCGTCATTCAGACAGTTAACATCTTGGTTTAGTGCAGTATGATGGGATATCTCTAAATACCATTGTCTAATACTAACTCTAACATCGTGGTAGACTGTACGTACATACACGTGGTAAACCAAGTGCCAATTACGATGACTCATTCTGTTTCATTTCTCTTATGCAATAACAAGTCATTATTGCATCTTTTTGTTCAAATGTTTATCATTCCACAAATTATAGTATTTACATTATCAATAAAACAATAAAAATAGTTGACAAGCTTCTGGACTGGACTCTTAAGGACATAACATACTAATTGATCCAGCATGTATGAGAAGAAAACAAATAACTTTAGGCCAAGTATCTATGATAAATAAATACTTTGTAAAAAAATGTGTACCACAATGAAAATTCGATAATACCATACGAAACAATACGTCATGATAATATAAATCAACATGTTATAAATAATAATAATACAATACCATTTATGTTTTCTCAAGATAAACCTGACAGGTTCCCCGTGTAGTCGTGATTCATGTTTGCATACCTTATCGACCTGTTTGTGACTTGTTTTGTTTTTAAACTATCTAATCGATCGGAAACTAGAAACTTTGTGTATATTTACTTGTTTTTATAGTAAGCATGCATGGTACTTACTACTTTTTAATTTGAAAGTTTAACACGCGAATTGCATTAAATAATATGGTTGAATAGAATGGGACCTCCACAAATTATAATGAAAAAATACATGTCACACACGGCCATCTGACCCCAAACTAGGCATATCCTGTACCCTTTGCGCGACTAATGTCGGTGTCAGTCAGACAGCTGATATAGATATTATTATACAAAATTCAGACAAGTGTTTTTTATCATACGAATGTTTGCCCTAGGCGGGATTCGAACCCGCGACCCTGTGCTTCGAAGGCAGACTACTACCAACTAGGCTACGAGGCCGTCGCGAATTTATAAAGCTTTTATAAAGGGAGCGTGGGCGTGTTAATAAAAACTTTAGCATACCTAATGCCAGAAACCACACGCCGGGACATACATATAACCCAGGGAATGGCCAGCACAGCAGCACAGAATACCAAATAGACAGCAGCCCCTTCTATCTATCTATCAATCCCCCACTTGCCTGCTAACGTAGAGATAAGTCCTCGCTCCATATCCAAAGAAGTAATCCTATCCTGTATCAGCCAGTGGGCTCAATTCTGGCGTGGCCGCTAAAATATCTAAATTTAAGTCGTTGGTCTCTTTCATTCATATGGGAATCGAAAAGGATGAGAGATGAATGAATTTAATTTTGAGTGAATGATATTTAAAATAATCAGCGCAGCTGTCAAATTCAGCTTAATTGAGCTTAATTGATTAATTACGCGTAAAATCGATGTTTGACGTCTCTAAATGTAGGTTGGCAATCACCTGTCCCTTTTCGTTCTTAAGAAAGGGACATATGGTTTTCAAATTTAAGTTAGAGCGTAATATGTAGAATCGGGCCCAGTAATTCAATTTACCCTACTCACCATCAGAAGAGAGATCCTCATATCTGTCGCTGTCTTCGTCAGACTCGTTGTCTCTGTCGTCTTCGTCTTGTGAGTAATCCGCAGTGCCCGGACTAAGAAGACCTCCGGAGAGAGATGAAACGGAGCCCGCTTCAGCCACTGAGCTGGTCGACAGGAGATGCTTACGGGGTTCGCGCCGTTGCCAGATCTGATTGGACGACAAAAGTACGATAATTTTTGTGATAATAAATTAACTAAAAAACTAAGTTATTCTCGAGTTAAATAAAGCCCATTTTCTTTTCTGTGATGCCATTTACTCTACAATTTTTTATCGTAATCCGTGCAACAGTTCTAAAATTAAAATTTCACACTAGTTTTTGAGGTGAGAAGCAAATGACGGAGTCGTCCTAAACATAAACACAACTTCTTTTTTCCTTTCCGAACCAGACGACGACGTAATAAATAATCACCTAAGCAGTTAAAGCAGCCAAAGAATTCAGGTTACACCACAAAATGCCTTTCAATAGGCTTACTACGTAACGCGCGAGAAGCTCGAGAAGTTGTCAAACACGACATAGTGACATTAGAGTCACAGTATTTCTGTCATTATGACGCGTTTGACAGCTTTTCGAACTTTTCCTTCTGGTAATAATAACCCTTTAGGTAACAATGCCCGTACCCGACGGCGGGGGCGCGGACAAAATCAAAGTACTATAAGAGACGGAGCCCCATCAAGCGGCGTCTCCTTCACGACATTTTTCCGTATTGATGCGCTAGGCCGTGGTTCGAGGCTCTCTCGAGCCGCCCCTAGACGCTTTGGTATATGACTACTCTGGGGTAGAGCCTTTCGATTCCCCCCAAATCCAGGTTGACCTAAAGCAAATGACGTAATAACAAGTCGCTAAGAGGGCTAAGGTGGTAGGGAGGGGTGTTGGGCATTGCTGAATTCGAAAATATCTATTAGTACTTCAACAATATAAATATGACTCTTTGTGTCTCATAATCATAACCAAGATGGGACACAAAAAGAAACACTCATAATGTTATATTCTAGGTACCTACCTGTTCGAAACTCATTTTACTAGATAGAGCATGCATCAGAGGCTTAAAGTCAAGTTTCTAAATAACAAATGAAAAAGACATAGTAAAAATTTAAGAACCTGTATAAGATTTTTGGCCTGGAAACGATTTTCCCAACTGGCACACACACTACCAAACCCCCTGTATAATGAATGTATAACATATAACCGTACTACCGTACCCCCACAAACAAAAGGGAGTGCAATCTTGGTATTCCGAGATCTTATAATACCACACAGGTAATACCGAGATCTTGCATTAAAAATCACGCGCGATCTCGCAAGATTTGCAAGATTTGCAAGATTGCGCACACATTCCTTAGCCGTTCGAAAGCGCAGCTGAAACATTTATAAGCGAGGGGTAAAACTGATTATTAGCGTGGCGATCGGGCGTCGCCACGTTATATTTACTAAAGAAAACTATTCTCTAAGTACCACCCATAAAGTTTACATTCGTATACATCTTATTTATACTACGCTCCGTCTAACAGATACGTGTAAAACGAAGCAATCACAAACTAACTTTGTAAACAAATAAAAACAAGTTTTATTCAGGAGGATTTTAAACGCAATTTAAATTATCATATGACGTACGTTGTTATGTTTTAGTCATTGAATAAATAGTCATTATTTTCTGGTAAGAATTTGAAATACTTTTTCATTATGCCATTATTGAAATGTTAAGTAAATATATTTAATTCTTTATACTTGTATGTTGTGTTCTAAGGACCTTTTTTTATAAACGATTTACTATTATAATAATAATATCATTTCATTATTACGCCCCTGTAACAAAAGTTTATCGAGTTTCAATACTTTGAATAGTATACTCATAATAATTAAAATACAGTCTGAACAAAGAGATAAGACAGTAAATCAGGCGCTAGTTTCTTCGTATAAGGTTCACTTTTGACATGAATTAATGCATTCACTGACAACTAAATAAATAATTGCCCCTTTTTATTTAATTTCTACTCTATTTTCCGCCCTGTAATTCGCAGACTCGTTTTCTCGCAAATACCGAGATCTTGGCTGATTGGACCTCTAGAATCTTGCAAATACCGAGATTGATGGTTTTGCTGCAAGAATGCACTCCCTACCCCTTAATTAAAAATTTGAATATAAACTTAATTTTAAAACTATGTAGTATTCCATTCCAAGGTAGCTTTGCAATGCAAATTAAAAATGTTTTTCTGTTTAATCTCTTATTTTCCAATACATATTTCTAGTTAAGACTTTTTTTTACTAGGAATGGGACATTTAAAAAAAAGTTTAACTAAAAATAAGAAATTCATACTAATTTCATTTTTTTTAAGTTTAGCTTGTTTTGTACATTAACATATAACAATAAAAATTTAAAGTAAAAAAATATTTTTATTTTATTTTAAGGTTAGGAACCTGGAGAATTTTTTAAATTTTATAGATAAATAAATAAACCTTCTATATAGCACAATCAGAGTATCTAACATATTCACTTCAAGCATGAGTATGTTAGTGGCTCCTTACTTTGCATTAATGCAGTAGTTTTAGAGTAGAATAAATATATTTATTTTATTTTAAAAGTGGTATGTATTTAAATTAACTCTACATATTATGTATCAAACAACAGTCTATTCAATTCTTTTCCCATTCATTATAAAATTACTTTTTAATTAATTTCATACAATATATTACTGCCATATAAAAAAATTATTAAGAGGTTAAAGGAAAATATGCTACTACCTACAAAAATATAATTTAAATGGAATGATGAATACAAACCTGTTCCATGGTCAGATGAGTAGGTGCAGATGACGACAGTTGCGTGTTCTGTGGCTTCATGCTGCCAACAAACGGTGGCAGAACGGTGGATGCTGGGACCGACTGCCCTAATGCTATATCTCCACCATAGCCATCCATACGAAGCAACAGCTCTGACAACTGATTTGTAGGCTGAGCAAAGCTTGACGATGCTGAGCTATGTTGACTCGAAGGTGAAAAGGCTAACTGAGCACGGCTATAGGGGCTGCAAGGACTGTCTGCTGCCAGAGTCATTGAGGTTTCATTGGCAGGGCGGCGTGACCCACTCATGGCTCCACCAATCTGAATGCAATACCCATTCTCTTCAGGCAAGACCAGATCATCAAAATTTATGTCATCTAAGAGTGTATCAGGATTTGCATTCAGCTCGGCTAGTGTTGGACCTAGTATTAAATCAGCTTTGTCTACTTGGAAAATGTCATCGTCATCCATTTTGAATGTTTCCATTTTAGTGTTATCAATTTCATAGGAGTGTTTGGTGTATTGCATGTTAGGGACGTTGTGGAAGGAGCCCGAGCCGTCGAGGTTGTCGAGGGGGCAGATGTCGAGGTCGGCGCCGAAGTCCGCGAGCTCGCCGCGCCTCTGCGGTATCGGCACGGACGCAGACATGCTGCCCAGCTCGAACGGGGACTCCTGCTTGATCTCTTGGAGAAAGTCATGTGTGTAAATAGAATCCGCCATCGCACGTGTTTGTGTAGGGTGACCTTGACGCAGCCGTCCCACTGATAAACTGGCGCGCGCCTCTTACGTCTATCGATTAATTCTGAGCGAGACCCACGTGTCGAGTCGACTCACAATGTTTATTTATTCCGACGCCTATACGCTTATAAGAACACAAGCACAATTTAGTCACTAAATCGATATCACAAACACGATTACATAACTGAATAAACTACAATCCAGAATCAAAAAATTAACCACTTGCTTGATTATTCACAATGACTTTCGATATCGAATTCGACCAGACAATAGCAATTTGCACTGCACGACTAAAAAAAAGCTTATTTCAACACTATTGACGTTGTCTGCAGAGGATTATTCTTTAAGATCACAAATTACACTTAAATTCCAATTAAATTTCAAGATATTTTCACGCACAATAACAAAAACACTTCCCCGAACACAAGTCGAGAAGTAAACAAAGATTTTGATATTATTATTCAGCATATTCAAAGGTCATGAGTAAAAGAGAAGGAATTATAATAATGTACATGGTAGAAAGAGATAAATAACCGTTTTGCATCTGAAGGGAAGGGTGGGCGGGGGAAGGGAAATCGACGAATCCGCCCGACCGAACGAGCGAGCCAGCAAGCAAAAAAAACGCAAAGAATAGAGAAGTGACGAAGGTACTTTTGAATACTAGTTTACAAGAACTGCTACTTTTCGATACAATAATATTTATGATTTTTTTTTGGGTTTTACTGAACACTTTACTTTTACAGCAAAGACGTCTTTGCTTGGAAAATCATGCTTATAACAAAGAGCAGCTCCTTAGTTATATAACTTTTATGGCACTTACTTGATAAAAAAAACACCTCTTAATCTCCTACTGTTTGTTCCGGCCGCTCTAACTTTCCATTCTAACCTGATTTTTTCTACATCTCATATATGTCTGGAAGGTTTTGTAACACCCACAACATTTTTGCCATACATTATCACCCCTTAATACCACTATTTTGGAACAAATTTGGTCTTGGAGCTAGTTCCATATTTATTACCTTTGTCGTCTGCCGCACATGCAATTTTTTTTTACCCATTTTTTATTAAGTAAGTGCAATTAAAGTTATATATTTGTAAAGCCCGTGAATGCTGCTACCCGACCATATTTTTTTTGTATCGATACCATTCCCATGGGAAAAGTAAACGACATTTGTGTGGAAAGACTTAAGATGCCGTCTACAAAATTATCGCCGCAAGTGGCGCCGCCAATTGATTTTCCTCAATTTCTTTTAACACAGAGCGAATTTAAATAAAGTAATTCACTTATTTGATGTAGAAAATCATAAGCTTTTTTTTAAACAGGCAATATTCTAACTGCAATAGTCCTCATGGTTATAATTTAGAAAACCGCCAAAAACGGCCACTTTTGGCGATTTTCATAAAAGTATCTAGCTGTATTATTGCCGTTAGAATATTGCCAGTTTAAAAAAAAGCTTATGATTTTCTACATCAAATAAGTGAATTACTTTATTTAAATTTGCTCTGTGTTAAAATAAATTGAGATAAATCAATTGGCGGCGCCACTTGCGGCGATAATTTTGTAGACGGCCTCTTAATATGTGTTTTGCGAATTTTGTCCTAAAATTTAGTTTTTTTGTATGGTCACCCTATTTTATAATTCCGAAAATAAATTCTTCGTTAAATATTCATTTGAAAATGATACCAAACTTGTCATAGTACTTCGGGTTTAGAAATATAGCGTCAACAAGAAGGGCGGCAAAATCCAACTTCACCCCCCTCCCCCCGGCTTCAGAGGGAGTACGAATCATGGGTCCCGGTGGATATCTACTCAGGATCACTTATTCTACAACCATGCCAAGTTTCGTGGACTTGTCCAATAAAAAATGTTTCCCATACAAAGATTGCAATAAATCCCCTACTAAACAATACTTTCTACATTTCAGGAGCGTGTAGTTCAAAAACGGTTAGGAATATGAAAAATTAATATAGATTAAAAGTTGTAGAGAATTTTATAAGCTTTCATTTCATCTTAAATCATATTTTGCTACAACGCACAGTTTCTGTAATATTGGTGAAAAACTTAAAAATGAGACCTTTGACCCCCCCTCCAGCTCACCTCTTAGACGTCAGGACTTTTAGTATGTTTTATCCCTAATCACTCTGAATAAGTTTCTGAAGAAATCGCTTAGGCTCCCGCTCACGCACTCTACACCCCCCTTTTAATTTTTTTAATACTGATATTAGTAGATTACCGCAGAATACCGATAGGCAGCACTACTGACAGCAAAATAATCGGATACACTAATATGTACTGGTGGAGGAAGTGTGGACCTGTGGACCCGCGCCGCGCACGCAGGCAGGCAGGCAGCAGGCAGGAGCAGTACACAATCTATGCGTGGTGCGTGTCTCGTGTCGTGTCGTGTCGTGTCGTAGTCGTACATAGGTACTGTTGTTTTGTTTGTCAGTGGTTGTTTGTTCGCGATGTATCCAAATTTAATAGAAAAAATAAAAACATCCATCATGGATGTCGTAACCGCAGCTGAGCGTCAAAACGTATAGTGACGGAAATTATTTATTTTAGAGAAATTTAAGATTATGGGTGACGATAAATCAAATTCCAGTAAAAAAAATAAATCTAACAAATTTGATATAGTTATAATAGGCGGCGGCATGGCCGGACTGGCCGCCGCCAACCATTTTCTGAAGAATGGTGTAAAAGACTTCATAATTTTAGAAGCAAGGAAACGTATCGGTGGTCGAATTATATCTATACCAATGAAGAATCACAAGGTAGAACTAGGAGCAAACTGGATCCATGGAGTACTTGGTAATCCAATTTTTGAGATAGCTATGGCAAATAACCTCGTAAACATTATAAATATACCTAAACCTCATAAAGTTATAGCGGCTACAGAAGACGGAAAACAAGTGCCTTTTGGTGTGTTACATGAAATCCACGAGGCCTACGTGTGTTTCCTGCGACGCTGTGAGGAGTACTTCCTCTGCCAGTACTTACCTCCACCAGACATACACAGTGTGGGTGAACACATCAATTTAGAGGCTACTATTTATTTAGAACGCTTGCCTTCTTCTGAAGAAAAGAAATTAAGGCGATTGATTTTTGATTGCTTACTAAAACGAGAAACTTGTATATCTGGTTGCAATTCTATGGATGATATTGATCTTCTTGAGTTGGGGAGTTATACAGAGTTGCAAGGTGGCAATATTCAGTTACCATCTGGCTATAGCTCTATTTTGGACCCTATGATGAAAGAAATTGATTCTGATCAAATATTCACTGACCACCCTGTGAATAAAATTGTCTGGGATTCAGACCATCATCAGTCAAAGTCTCTAGATGATGTGGGAGAAGAATCAGAAGACTCTGACCAAACTGTGATAGAAGATATATCTAAGGCCTCTACTTCTGACAAGCACATGGGCCCTAGTGAAGGAACTTCCACTCAAAAACCAAAGAAAAAACAATCAAGTCAAGTGGAAATAGTTTGTGAAAATGGACAAAGTTTTTATGCTAATCATGTTATATGCACAATACCATTAGGAGTCCTGAAAGAACAAGCTGCTAATATGTTTGAGCCTAAATTACCTCAGTATAAAATAGAGTCTATTGAAAGATTATTATTTAGTGCTGTAGATAAAATATTCCTTGAATATGAAAGACCCTTCCTGAACCCAGAAGTTACAGAAGTTATGTTGCTTTGGGAAAGCTCACCAGTACCAGAAGATATATCCCAGTCATGGTTCAAAAAAATTTATTCCTTTACCAAAGTTACAGAGACTCTATTGTTAGCTTGGTTGTCTGGCAAAGAAGCTGAATACATGGAATCACTTGCAATGGATGAGGTAGCTGTCACATGTACTAAAATATTGCGTAAATTCCTTAATGACCCATTTGTTCCAGAGCCACTTCAATGTGTATGGTAAGCATTAAAAAAATTGAATTGAATTGACAGTACATACAGTATGATTTAGATAGAACTTAAATTTTAATTTTCTTTCCAGTACAAGTTGGAAAAAACAACCTTTTACAAGGGGTGCATACACAGCTATTGGTGTAGGAGCTAGCCAAAGTGATATTGAAAGTATAGCTCAGCCAATATTTAGAAATGTTCATGACAAAAAGGTATGATTTATTTGTCTCATCTTATTGTATTCAACTCATTATATCCATTTATCAATTTCATCAAACCAATCAAATTAAAACTTAGTATGGAATTTAAATTTATTGAAAGATATATAATTATTCATTGTTTAGAATTAAATAAATAAATATGTGGGACATCTCACACACGGCCATCTGAACCCAAACTGGGTGAGCCTGTACTATGGGTGTCAGATAGCTGATATAGATACAACATCCAGGCACAAGGCAATTGCAAGTGCTCATCACACGAATATTTGCCCTGGGCAGGATTCGAACCCGCGATCTTGTGCTTCGTAGGTAGATGTACTACCAACTAGGCTATGAGGCCGTCAGATTAAATAAATAACTCCCTCCTTATCATCTATGCTTTGGTTTAAATTTCAGCCTATTCTGCTGTTTGCTGGTGAGCACACTCACAGTAATTTCTACTCTACTGTGCATGGTGCATTCCTGTCTGGACAAATAGCTGCAAGGAGACTTCTGGTTCCCGATGAACCTGTCACTGAAGATGTCTTGGAATGCCCTGGCTCATCTGATCTCACTGCATGGATACAAGGCATACAATTAGAGGGGTAATAGTTGTTTTATTTATTTAAATGTGATAATGCTTGGCAACCAGCTCAGATATATGTTCTGTGCTGTGTAGAATAACCTATTTTACACATCAAAACAATCAGATGCTGGTCCCAATAACAGTGCAATATGGTCTTGTTAATTAATGAATGAGTGCTTGAAGTTCTCACTGCTTCAGTACACAAATAATATTTTTAACAAAAAAAGGCCACTGTTATAAGGGCACAGTGAGAGTTCTAATTTATTTTTACTCTAGATGATTCCATGATAGTTAGTTATTGTCTACCAATAAGATTTGCTGTCTGTAGCTTTGACCTTGTGATAAGCTTTTTGATTAGTATGAGAAATGTTGTCCTAAATTTTTAAGTTTATTAATTGTAAGAGACCTCAGTTTAGCCTCTCTCTATCATGTCCTGGCCAGAGGCATCCTCAGTGCACAAATGCTCTTCTTGCTACAGTTGTAACTGTTATGTAAAAATGTAAATATCTGGTATTGCTTATTATACCATCATTACTCATTGTACTTTAATAGAGTTATGGTTACCACAAATTGACATGGACTCAGTTTATTATTAGGATATAGGGTGCCTAAAGCTTTTTTTTATACTTGCTTTATAGTGCAATCTTAATTTGTGACAGATAAAATATTTCATTTGATGAATTATTTTTATTTATATTGTAATTTATCTTCATTTACATACTCATACTGAAAAAAATATGTATTAAACATTGTTGTTGAAATTTTGTTATTGCTGTTATTTATTTACAATCTGGAGGAATTATTCATTTGTAAATGCTTGTGGCACATTCTTTATAATAGAAATGTAGTATTAATTAATGCATTTCCTGACATTGATATTGGTTAGGTAGAGGTATTCAATTTTTCTAGTCAGTGCAATGTTTTTGTATCGCTTTAATAAATCATTTAAAACCTAAATTATTTTCTTATTTATAGTTAGAGAGTATAAAATAAAAACAAAACAAATTAAAAAAACAATATAATACTTTATTGTATTTTTACACTTTGTTAGTATATTCGAGTAAACATGTATAAACATTATTAATAACCATTTTTTTTGTTATAACAACTACTTGATTAGTGTAAAAAAAATTAAGTCCATTGGTGATACTTAAAGCCAAGTGTTAGACATGTTATTTTATAATTATTAGTTTAAACCTGACCTCTATTCAAAATACATTATGTAAAAAAGGTTGAATAACTAAACAAAAGCTGCACTAAATAGCACTAAACCTAACAAAACAAAAATTTTATTACTATGAGTTATTAGACAATGGAATGTAAAGTTTGCAATAATGGGAGAAAATAATTAACAGTGAAATTAGATACAGTAAAATACCAATAGCAGTAAAAAACTTTAACATATGTAATAATGGCAATTTTTTCATTAAAGAAACATAAGTTTTTATTTTCTAAAAGAAAATAGAATTATTCTTAACAGCACCTTACAAATATGAAAAACTAAATCTATTCATTTGTAAACAGTAATATGCTCATGATTTTTCTTTTACTAACAAACAATCTTAACATTTTAGTTAAACCATAATAAAATAGGTATTTATGTAACAAATAAATGAGTATTCTTCAAATGTTGTCATGTGAACAAATGCTTTATAATAATTTGTACAAATTGTAAGTTAGCGTACAACATGAAGTTCCACAGTAGCATTTTTGTTGGAAATCATAGATAGTAGACTTTTTTCAACATCCTGATGGACTTCTTGCCAGGCACATTTGCCAATGAGAGGCACTTCTTCGAGTGGAGCTCGGAAGGCCACTAAGAGAGTCAGACACAGCCCATCAACTGCAGGGTCTGCTTCTACATTCAGCAGCCCCAAGGGCCTATGCTGCCCTACATCTGCTCCAAACATTTCTACCATAAACCTCCTCAAAGTTGAATGAATACTTTTGGCTGGATTTATCTCACACATTGGAAAATGTATAGTTGATTTTTCACTCAACAGCACATGCAGTCTATTTGTACTTCGCTTTTTTATTACAACAACTAGTCGTAGCAGATCTTTTATGTGAGGAGTTGGTGCAGGCAATATGTCCTTGTGCCACTGTCCAAAGAATTTGTTTTGTTTATATAACTGTGCTTTTTCAATGAGGTGTAGAATATCATTTGCTCTCAATGATATTTCTTGCAAATTACATATCCACTTGGCTTGTAGGGATTCTTTATCTGCTTTTGCAGGAGTTTTGAGTTCACCTCCAACAACTTCTGCAGTCAAAACAAACCGGTACCACATGCCGCCTGCTGTTTCAACAACCAGTAATGTTTTTGGTTCACATTGTAGGCCGGTTTCTTCTAGGACCTCCCTAATGGTAGCTTGTACTATAGTTTCACCCTTCTCCATGCGGCCGGCAGGAAGGTACCACTTTCCGGCGCAACTTTCTTTCGCCTCTTGCATCATTAGAACTTCGTTAGACTCGTTTATAATTACACAGGCGACTACATAGGTGACGTTACCTCCGAGTACCGGTTTGAAATTTGATGGCGTCGTGGGAGTGATACCTTGAGATTCTGCCACTGAGTTTTGATCAGCTATAGTGAAATCACAAAAGTCATTTTCTTCGCCTTCTAGACCCAGTCCATCCAGTAAACGAGAGATATTCGAATCGACTTGGCGCGACATAGTTACCTACTTTCTATGTTCAATGAATGCGTGGTAAAAAAATCACTTACTACTTTCTTGAATAAGATTGAAATTGATAATTGAGTTCAAGGAGCAATAATACACCCTGAGTTCACAAATCAGATTATATTATTTCAAAAGTAAAACATTTTTCGTAAACATACTATTTCAATTTTTGCTTTTTTTTTTTTTTTTTTTATCCCTTATGGTAAAGGCAAAGGGTTATAAGCCCATTCAACCTAGTCTTTAGTAGTTTCTTGCATATCCGAATTAAATCCAGTCATTATTTCAGTAGGCCCTACTATGTAGTCTATGTATAATGTATGTACGTAGCGAGCGACACACAGGCTCGACTAGAGACGAGAAGCTGTCAAACGCGACATATTGACAGAACTACTATGGCTGTAATGTCACTATGTCGCGTTTGACAGCTTCTCGAGCCTGTCGCTACTTACATTTACATAATAGGCCTACAGGTTTCATTTCGTCGACTTTATTAATTTCTTGCATCCATTTTGAACGCACGGGATCATTGAAAATCAGCATTTCAATGCAACCGAATGCAAGGGAGGTCCTTAAGCAAGAAGGACCACCCTTGCTTGCGCATCTGCATTTGCATGCATTTCAATGATCCCGTGACAAGAAATGAAACTACTGAAGATGTTCAACACGGATGAAATAAATGACTAAAGAAAGACGCCAAAATGAAACTGAAGATCTCCTACCTATCATTACTAAAGACTAGGTTGTATGGGCTTTAAACCCTTTCCATTTCCCGCAATGTATAAAAAAAACAATTTTATTTATTCTGTCTGTGGCTACGGTCGCAAAGAGAAAATAAAGGTACAGTTACACATGCTCATTAGTAGCACGAAAGCATGCCACTATTGAGCAGTTGCTACCTAGTAGCATGTGTATCGAAGCATTGCTAATTATAAGCATGCTAATTTCGAGTTTGCTCAAAAATCGACAGTCGTGCGATTTTTGGGCATGCTACCTGCAGCGCGGGTAGAAGGGGGGGTGCTTTTAGCACGTGTGAACAATTTTGCTTATTGAGCATGCTAGTATCGATCAATCGTTTGCATCAAGTTTTTGAACACACTGTATTGCAATCAAAATGGTTATTCTATTAAATTTTCTGGAGAGGGCCACTTAGATTTCCATTTTTCACGCACTGACACGGACAGAGAACTTGCTACTATGTCGATACCGAAGCCTAGCCTGTGCTCAATTAGCATGTGTGTTTAATCATTTGCTTTGGGCATGCTTATTTAAAAGTTTGCTTAAAAGAAGCATGCTAAACAAGCAAATGTGTCAGTTCAAAGAGCATGCTCGCTTTAAGCATGCTAATAAGCATGACGTTTTATTAGCATGTGTAACTGTACCTTAACACTTTATTACGGGGGAAGAGTGCCATCTCGCGTGTTTCAACTGATTTTGAAGCGCTATCTGAAATTTTGCCCCGGTTACTTTTTTTTTTTGTGTCAAGCATGCATAGCGCACAATATTATGTACCTATCAGTGGCTGGTTTTTTTGCACAATTAGAACAAAACTATAAACTATGCACTGTGGACTTTTCTTTTAAAAACAAACTGAAGGCAACATGAAAATATGAATAAAATAGCTTTCAAATAAATCGGCAATCCAGATTTAACTTAAAGTAATTCAAAAGTGCACAGTGCACATTGTTCTGTAGGCCTGCTATGTTATGTACTATGCGTGCCAAATAAGAATAGGATCGCGTTTGCAGCTAACGTCACGAGACAAATGTCACCAAATGTCTTTGTACAGTCTGCAAGAAAATGTAATAATTTTCATATATAATAATTAATTTCAATAAATTAAATCTTATAGATAACGCAACAATAAGCAAAATAGTAATATTATTACTACACCGACAGACGCGTCCGTGTTGCTAGATTATGTGAATTTTCGTGATTTTTATGCATACCTGCATACCTAAAATTATTAATTAACATAATCAAAATAATCATATTAGGAATTTTCAGTGGGGCCAACTCTCTTCGAGGTAACCTAAATCACAAAAATCCACATAATCTGGCAACACAGACGCGTCTATCGGTGCGACCAGTATTATTATTACTATTTTGCTGCTTGTTGTGCTTGTGTTATCTCTTATAATTTAATTCAAATTAATTATTATATATTCATATCATTAGATTTTTTGTAGACCGTACTTTTCTGTCGTATTTTGACATCTGTCTCGTGACGTTAGCTGCAAACGCGATCCTATTCTTATTTGGCACGCATAGTAAGTAGCGACAGGCTCGAGAAGCTGTCAAACGCGACATATTGTATTGACAGAACTACTATGGCTCTAATGTCACTATGGTAATTTATCTTAAAAAAAATAACGGGGCTAGTCGCAGAACAGCGCTGTTTCGAGTCAAATTTGACAGCGTCATAGCAACTGACACCACCCTGGTCGGTCGCCCTTCCTTTCTTCGTGGGTTTGGTTGGATTTAATTTTAGCGAATTTAGCGGGCAAGGGATTATTATTCTGAAAATATCATGTCTATGATAAAAACGAATATGCTGGTGAATTTTTAGATTTGTGTTAGGCGGTGTGACATTAAGTTGTTAAATGTGGTTATACTAAAATTACGTAATGTTTCTAGGTGCGCTCCTTCAGCACCTCAGGTGCTACCTCCAAGCTCGTCAAGGCTCCTTTACAAATATTTGGATTAGAGGGCAGATATGCCTCCGCTCTGTACTCTGCAGCTTCTAAGCAAAAAGTGTTGGATTCTGTGGAGAAAGAGCTTACCAACTTCCAGAAGGAGATTAAAATTGATCCCATACTAAAGGAGTTCATTATCAACCCAACCCTGAAGAGGACCTTAAAAGTTGAAGCTTTCAAACACCTGTCGTCAAAAGTGAGTTAGTTATCTTAGTTGTAAGCCTTTCACACTTGAAGATGCTCTCTGACTGATCTGTTTCATTTAACTAGAAATGATTAGGTTTATAGCATTTCAAATTAGGTTTTGACAAGAATTACTTTTTATTTTGTGAGCTTAATATTGTGTATTATACCTAACTGTGATATTACATACTAATGTGGTAGTTGTGGAGTTGACATCATACTAATATTATAAAGAGGAAAGGGTTATAATATTTTTGTTTGTGTGTATGTTTGTAATGAATAAACTCAAAAACTATTCGTCCGATTTCAAAAATTCTTTCACCATTAGAAAGTTACATTCACCCTGATTAAGATAGGCTACCTTTTACTGCAGGAAAATGCCTTATTCCCATGAAATAAACTGTTAATGCGGGTGGAATGCTAGTCATACTAATATTAGAAAAAGGAAAGATTTGTATTTTTGTGTGTGTGTATGTTTGTAATGAATAAACTCAAAAACTAATGAACCCATTTCAAAAATCTTTCATTATTATAAAGCTATGTTCACCCTGAGTAATATAGGCTATCTTTTACCGCGGGAAAATGCCTCATTTCCACGGGAAAAACTGTTAACATGGGTGAAGCCGCGGCGGAAAGCTAGTAGTTTATAAAGCAAAAAACACTGTAATGATAAGTCTTTCATTCAAAGTCATACAAAACAAATAGTATGTAGTTAAGTATTTGAACTCTTTCTGAATTAAATTAAATTAAATTACTCTTTCATTACACGGCTTGATAAATAGAAAAGATGTCATAAAATAAACTAGGAAAAGATAAAACAACACTTTGTTTTTTCTTTTCACACAATATTAAGTAATATGATGTAGGAGTATGTCAAATTTTAAAATAACATTTATGTGTTTATAGATCAACATGTCTCCTACCACTGGTAATCTATTGGGTCTTATGGCTGAGAATGGACGTCTGAACAAGTTGGAAGCCGTAATTAATGCTTTCAAGCTCATTATGGCTGCTCACCGTGGAGAAGTAGCTTGTGAAGTTATCACAGCTAAACCTCTAGACTCTGCTCAAAAACAGAGTCTTGAAGCTGCACTTAAGGTTTGTACCAGTGTAACATAATGTAATATCAAAGTGTACGGATTTGTATGAAGCACTGAAGCTAAAGTGCCACAAGCTGAAGTGGAAAAACAGTGGGGGCAAGCTCCCAAATCCCTCGTACGCGAGGTGGGCTGGGGCGGTGGGGCGGGGACCCGTAAAGGCGGCACGTTGAAAATTTTAGTGTTTTTTGAATCGATGATCCTCGTAATTTGTACAAGTAGGTATTATGATTTTCAGATATACATAACTTGATCATATTATAATCTAAATACTCATCTGATTGGAAACACGTTTTCTCAACATTTTATCGATAGAAAATCGCGTCAAAGTAACACCATCTTTTTTCACTTCCTATAGGTAAACGGCAACGTACTAGACGTTTAAACTTAGTTACAAGTATGGTATTCAACCTTACTAAAATCTAGTCTAGAAACATTTTTATTATATGTAGTACTTTTTCTATAAATGGACTCACAAGAACTTGGCACTTACGCTGTTTAGTTCTAGCGCGCTAACAGCACACCTTTCTCGGTTCCACATGTACGGTACCGCTTAGCGCTATTACTGTCCTGCACTGCCATCAGTGGTCCGTTTACTTTGCCGCGCAGATAAACCAGGTTTTCGAGGTGCCGCCTTAAAGGCACTAAGCCGACATCGAGGCCATCTGCCCGCGGCTTGCTAGTCTGCGCATCCCCGGTCCGTGCACTTGGGGCCTAGGAAGCGGGCTGCGCGACACATTCTTGAAGGTGATGCGCGAAGATAGGACGGGAAGCCCATTACACACGGATGAGTGGCATCGTTAGGCTGAGATTACGGGTGGAATAGTCCTCATATCGGGGACTGATCACCCGTCTGCGCCACACGAAGACGTCCCCCATTTAAATAGATAGATGCCTAATAGCACTTCCTACAATATGACCACTCACCACCCCTGCCAGACGTCCCCCATTTAAATGCGCGTGGCGCAGACGGGTGATATTACTCGCAACACAGGGTATCCTAGTGTGAGAATTTTATAAACATACCCAATGTTTCTTGAATAAATACTTTTTACTATTTAAGTGCCCCACCGGGATTCGAACCCGGAACCTCCGTAACGTCAGGCGAGCTTTTGACCATTCTACCACTGAGGCTGTTTATTCACTTTGTTTTTAGGTCACAAATATGTACCAAATTTTCACTTTTGTCGATCTAGTATTAACCCTCTATAACTGGATGACTGGCTTCCTTTATCCAGTAGTAGACATCTGAACAAGAGAAATTGAATGACGATAATTTTCGACTCAACGTAGGTATATATTATATACTTTGCATCAAAAGTTATCGCCATTCAGTTTCCATACCTAGTTTTAGGAATGACTTGCTTAGGTTCCTCCTAACATACGCTTGGTGAGGTAAACCTCGCCAGCCAGGGTTGTGGGAGGTCCACGCAGTCTAGGGCCTGGCTGGCAAATCCAACCAGGCTATATGGCCAGTTAAACATATCTTAATTAAGTTAAAATTCTTTAAAAAAAAAAAGTAAAGAAAACAACCATGTCAACTCAACATATTACAATTGCTAACCACTTCTTAACTTCTTCTTCTTCGTTTTCTGATGAACAACGTATATGAACAGATTTTTTTTTTCAGAAATTCATGAAAAGCAATGAAACAGTGCAACTCACAGCAACTGTGGATCCCTCCTTGATGGGAGGTATGATAGTCTCAATTGGTGACAGATACGTTGATATGAGCGTAGCCAGCAAGGTGAAGAAATACACAGAGATAATCAGTGCATCTGCCTAAATAAATATCAATAAGCTACAAAATATTTAGTAAGAAGAATAATTAAATTATGAAATAAACGAAACTGTGAATCAACTTTCCTGTTTCATTTTAGCTTATATTGTTTTATCGTCCCCACGGAATATATAACACTAGAGGAAGTAGCATGTGGGCGGGGCGGGTGTGCCTAAAGTTTGCGGAGCTCCGTAAACATTCATTCAGCGTCATTTCGATCGTGTCGTCGACCGATCACTAAGCGCGTATATTTGATTGTTTGCATTGAAAAGGCTCCGAAAACTACTGACTGACCGATTTTAATGAAACTGAGTACCTATAAAGAGAATGGACCTTGGGGGAATAACAACATAGGCTACCTTTTACTTTTTTTTTATGAGCGTCGGTGGCCAAGTTGCTACTTTTTTGCTAGGGCCGTTCGTAGTAGGGTTTCCATTGAGAAGTTCGCGGGTTCGAACCTGGGCACGTACCAATGTGTTTTCGATTTCCTAAGTGCGTTTATTCATTCTTCAACGCTCTTACGGTGAAAAGGAAAACATCGCACAGTGGTCGATTCCGCAAAAATAGGCTCGATTTGCATTTAAATTATTTGTTTTTGTTTTTACGGGGTTAAAAATTGTGAAAAAGCAATGATTAGGTATTAATAACGTCTCAGGGGTTTGGATCATCTACTATATTTATTTATAATGACTAGTTATGGTAGATAAAGAGAAAAAAAACTAATCGAAACAAAATAGAAATATTTTGATTGCTAATTTATATTATCTCTTCCAACGAAATTGATTTTTGTAGCCAAGCTCTGTGTCTGTATGTAAAATTAGGTACAGAACATCTACATTTACGATACATTTGTAGAATTTTTTTTGAAATATTTTTGCATTTTTCACTTAGTACCTTTGAGACTGCGGGATTATCAATATTAAACCCAAATTTGTCCTTCAAAAATATGAAAAGGCATTCCGTAGTTCTGTTCTCCTTCCAAACTCCGAAAAGTTCGTCAATTGAAATTGCGGCTTCCGTACCTAAAATGTGCATAACTTTTTTTTATGACATCTTATGATCTACAGCTTACTAACAACAACTAACCAATATGTAAGCTAAATTTTGAGAGTAGTAAGAACTTGTGCAAATATGTGCAAAAAAAAGTAAGGCCTTATGAAAATACAAGATAGAAGAAAAATAAAAACGTTAATGTTTAGACTGGTATATTTTAATATTGAATTACACTAATCGATTGGTTTTTATGCCAAAACATTGCACATACCTTGACCTTCCGAAGACATGATAAAGAAAAATTCACTGGTTTATCTAGTATCACTCTATAATAAAATAGTTCAGAGCGGACTCGAGACGCGCAATCAAAAGATATTTGGAAAGTGTTAAGTTCATTGCGATATAAAAATCAAAAGAGGGTAGTTAAAAATAAATAAATTGCTATTTGTTTATAGTACGTTTATTGTTAATGGAATAAAATAAGTACCATCATTATTTGGTTATACATACTAATAAATGAAATCGAGCCTATTTCGACCCAATCGACCACCGTGCATCGTGAGGAAACCTGCACAGGTGACGTAATTTCAAGGATTGCGTGTGAAGTTGACCAACCCACACTGGGCCAGTGGTCGACTAAGGCCTTTTAACCCTGATTTCAGGGTAGGCTCGAGCCCTTCGGTGGGGACAATACATGAGCTGTCAATGATGATGTTATTTTACTGCGAGAAAAACTATTGATGCGGGCGGAAAGCTAGTTTAAATTCATAATTTCAAAGATTGAAGGAAATGGTTACAAAGAGGCGTAACTGTATTTAAATTCAATTAATTATGTTCAGAAATAATGAAATATGACCCAAATTATTAACCTGTTGTAAATTCCCTTGCATAGCAAGCAACCACACTATATGGTAGTTATATTGCGATTTTTTTTTCCCTTGTGTCTATGTATGTTCCTACTTCCTACCCAAGCTATATCAAAATCTGTCCATATATTTTGTTACATTACAGACCATGGTCCAAGAAAACAAGGTCTAACCGTGACAGCCCTTTCACACGAGCGATTTCTCGGCGGAGCGAGATCGCAGCGAGCACGCGGCGGCTCGCGGCGTGTACAAAACCATATCGCCGCGTGCTCGCTGCCGCGAGGACGTGGCGAGCTCGTGGTTGGTATTTGGTACCGCGGCGTTATCGCGGCGGTTAATAAGTCGCGGCGATATCGCTGCGTGCACGCCGCGAAAAAAAATCGCTCGTGTAAAAGAGCTCTGACCACGTGACTGACACAAGCCTACGTCATTTTGCACTGTTCATCCTTGTCTATTACACGCATTTGACTAGGATGAATAGGCAAAATGACGTAGAAATGACGTAGGCTCGTGTCAGTCACGTGGTCTAATGGTTAGACCTTGTTTTCTTAGACCATGTTACAGACAGAGATATATTGGTATGGCTTGCACCTTCAACCAGTAGTTGCTGCATTTTTTTAGTATTCTGTTGGAGAAAAAGGTGTCACTGGATTGTTTTATAAAGACAACATTTAAACAAACCAAAGAATTTAATTGTGCATCGAGCACTTTCACCTAAAACCATAACAAAAATAATACTCTCACAGTATTCATAATTGTAACACTATGTTATATTATATCAGAATCAACAAGGCATATTCTATAGAGATCATAATGAGTTTGAGATCATTTTAATTGAACTTTATCATTAATTAATTAATGCTAAGGTGCAGTGAGGTAGTTTTATTCTGCTGTAGGGGCTGCGTCGCCTTTGAGGAGTGCGTTCTCGGCTTCTAGTTCTGCTATACGAGCTCTTGCCGCTTCCAGCTCATCGTCGCCTCCATCTGTGCCTAGATGTTTACGAACATATTCGAGCGCATCCTCTGGTTTGTCGGGCTCTTCATACAAACTGACGAGTACTTTCGTAAGAGCGTCCATCACACCTGCTCTTTCAAGGTAACGTCTGAATTCTTCTCGTTTCGAGTCTATTGGCTAAAAGTAAAACAGTATTATTTATTGCAAGCAAACATACAGAGGAAGCAAAACAGGCGTAAAGATTTACCTTATAAGAAGACATTTCGACTGTTTTTGTAAATCGCTACGATTATTGTACAAGTAGGAATACGTTTTATTTACTGTAATGAACTAGTACAGCAAGGCAAAGCTATTTTTCGATTCAAATAACACACGAATCCAACATAAATCCACTGCCATCCATCCAAAGCTGCCATCAACAAATTTAGGTTATTTATAGGTGACAGATAAATCAATGTTGAGACGTTAATGTTACTCAGCAAACAAAATTATTTACTGATGAGTTAGTAGCAGTGAAATTAAATATTTATTTTTTAAAATAAATATTGAAATTAAAGATTGAATTATTATACCAGTTTATTAAAATAATTTAATTTTTAAAACTATTAAGCTAAGTTTTATTTATTAATTAGAAATGATTAAATAACTTGACGTATAAAACACCTAAAAAAATTGACTATCGAACGTGTGAGTCACTATAGAGTACTTTTGAAATTAATCACTAATTCTATTACAATCACGCCATGTGGCCCTAACTAGTTAGCCTGCCTCATGTCTTTAGTCCCTCAGTGACGCAAAAAACATTTCTTATTTTGATATCTAAACCATAAGTGACGCTACTTTGTAAGAATGATTGGCATTTGAACGTGGTACACACGGAATGACGCTTGAAATTTTGGATGCTGGAAAAATAAAAAACTAGGCAAATAAAGTTCAATTTGACTGTAATGTTGCACAGTGACGCAGCAATAAATAATATCTAGCACTCGAACAACATACAAAACACAAAGGATTTCATTAAATTCTTTTTTAAACATGATCCACACAGAATCCTGTGGATCAGTTTTCATTTGTCAATATTTCGACAAATATACCATTTGGAGACAGATTAAGTATACTAGCACCGTCACGTATGATACGTGACGGTGCCCAACATTTGAAATCCACTCTCGTAACAACATATAATTAGAAAAAGCAGAAACAAGATTTCGAACCGTCATTTCGTGTGGCCCATGTTTGATACCGTCACATTAGCTGAATTTTGCCTTAATTAGGTTGTAAAGCTATTCATAGCAAAGAGAACTTCCGTCACTGAGGTTCTAGACTTATCTGAAACCAATCGGTGCAGTATTTACGATATAATTCGAAATTAAAATTTGTATGAAATCTTTAAGATAGGGTGACAACAATGTAGGTAAAATTATGGATAGAAAGGCTTTCTTGATATAATAACTGTACTCAGTCAGTTAATTAGTTTTACAACTTTGTTATTTATCAAATTCAGGGAAATACCGATTTATTTCTAGTTTTATAAAACAATTCTAATAGAAATTTTTAAAGGCCGACTAGAAAAATAAAAAAAACTATGTGGTGGAAATTCCATTAAACTAATTTAGTAATAGAAATGGTTGAGAAATGGTCGCCCGCCCCCATCGCAGGCCTTTTTTTTTCTGGTCAAGGCTTTTATATTTAAGTAAAGATTTGAGTTTTACAATGAAAATAATAATAGAGCAGGTTATTATTTATTTTGGCAGCATTACTTTATCTGAAACCAAAACAACAGACTTTTTGTATTTCTATATATTTAACGTTTTTATGCCTGTCTATTACTAGTTTTTTTAAATATTTTTATTTTGATCAGTTGATCTAGCCAGAGAGGTGGGAGAAAGTCGCGCTTCAGTTGATCTTTGATCTATGGTTTATTAGCTGAAATTATTATTTATTTTTTGTGAATCATCCTGGCAACATTAACGTACGTAGCCATCAAAAAATAATATACACTAAGAGCTAGCGACCAAATCCTTCATGTGGCTTCAGCTGTATTGAGACTCCGTTAGCTACTTCCCTGAAGATCCTTTTCCTATAATCTTCGTGCTGGCAGGCCGCGGGCGGTGGGTGCGGGTGTAGTGGGGTGGGAAAAAAAAAGAAAAAAAATGTGGGCTCAGCGACTTTAATTTTTTTTTTCAAACAGTTCCTCTGTACTCCCTGTGCACCCAAAAAAATTTTTAAATCGATCGGGTGGTGGGAAGTGGTTGCTAGCGTTAGTTATAAGTACCAAAATAATAATTATTTTCGTGTGGACTTAGCTGTATTGGCTTTTTTTCTGACGCGAGATTAATCAAAATGTAAGCAACAAAAAAAAATAGAAAAAAAAAAAATTAACTTCGCAATTTTTATGGGGAATAAAAAATGGAGCAAAATCATTACCAACTGGTACCCTAGAGATGGCAAAAGAAAAAGAGGAAGGCCATACAAGAGATGGGAGGATGAGCTAAAACTCACAGCTGGTCCTTTTTGGAGAAGAGTCGCGAGAGATAGAGAGCAATGGAAATCGTTGGAGGAGGCCTATGCCAGAAGGCACACTGAGCTGAGAGATATATTATAAGAGTTATTGAAAAATTAAGCTCAGGACAAAAGGGCTAATTGATTGATTGATTGATGTAAGTAAAACAAATTAATAGTAGTAATTTACTAAGTAGTAGTAGTAATTTAATTTCTTATAATTTGTTTTGGTCAGTTCTTTTTCAAAGGCGAGTATCAACCAAATATATAAAACAGTAGCAGTCTATGTTTTTGTAAAATTAATCTAGTATCAAATATATAAAACAGTAGCAGTCTGTGTTTTTGTAAAATTAATCTAATTGTTTACTTGCGGGTAGTGTAGTAGGTATATTTTGAGAGCATACGTTCAATACAATAAAATTATTAAGCATTGGATGTTCAGGCAAGAACTCTTTAACTGGTTATTCTCTGTGAGTATGTTTAATTCTCTGTACTATGATTGATAATCATTGTTATACATCACTCAGACCCAACAATGAATAGGTACTTAACTTACCTGGTTTATTATTTTAATATTCGTGGTCTAAGTTAGAGTCTAGGCAATGGAAGCGAGGTTGTCTGTGGATGTGGAAATAAAACAGGGTCTGGCGATAAAATATACTCAGTATATTTATACTCCAAAGTAAACTCAATAACAATCAATTAAACGTCGATGAAAAGCGATTAAAATATTTAACTTACGCAGCACAAGAGCAGCCATAGGGGCTGACAGTTAAAACAGGAAGTGGCGCCACACAGTGGCCAACATGCAGAACTAATCACATAGTGTTACCATTATAAATAAATATTATAAGGGGTGAACTTACACAATTCGATTTCTTAATACGTGGTACAACTAGTTTTTGTGTTTATACTTCAGTATTTGATTTTAGTCGGCCGCACTAATTTTTTATTTATGAATTTAATTATTTAATTTATGAAATAACATGTCCGCAAAAGGATGACTTCGTTGTCACCCTAGCTCATTTCCATACAAATTTTAATTTCGAATTATATCGTAAATACTGCACCGATTGGTTTCAGATAAATCTAGAACCTCAGTGACGGAAGTTTTCTTTGCTATGAATAGCTTTACAACCTAATTAAGGCAAAATTCAGCTAATGTGACGGTATCAAACATGGGCCACACGAAATGACGGTTCGAAATCTTGTTTCTGCTTTTTCTAATTATATGTTGTTACGAGAATGGATTTCAAATGTTGGGTCCCGTCACGTATCATACGTGACGGTGCTAGTATAGTTAATCTGTCTCCAAATGGTATATTTGTCGAAATATTGACAAATGAAAACTGATCCACAGGATTCTGTGTGGATCATGTTTAAAAAAGAATTTCATGAAATCCTTTGTGTTTTGTATGTTGTTCGAGTGCTAGATATTATTTATTGCTGCGTCACTGTGCAACATTACAGTCAAATTGAACTTTATTTGCCTAGTTTTTTATTTTTCCAGCATCCAAAATTTCAAGCGTCATTCCGTGTGTACCACGTTCAAATGCCAATCATTCTTACAAAGTAGCGTCACTTATGGTTTAGATATCAAAATAAGAAATGTTTTTTGCGTCACTGAGGGACTAAAGACATGAGGCAGGCTAACTAGTTAGGGCCACATGGCGTGATTGTAATCTAATTCTTATGTTTTTAGAATGTCATTGGTCAGAAAGGAGTCTTTTTTTTTTTTCTTCTTTATGGCACTAGATTTATACTTTGTGCCAGTGTCGGGTTATTAATTTTATTTTTAAGGTGAAAGGTAGGGAAACTTATCAATACGAAAAACAAAAATTATGAATAATCTACAGAACATAGATATAGTATAGTAGTTATAGATTCGCCACCGTGCGACCGGGCGTAAGAGAAAGGCATACATTGAGTCTATCTATGAAGTGTGCCTATAACCCGACAATAAATTAACTAGTATATATGATATGAAGTGTGCCTATAACCCGGCAATGAAAAAATGCTCGGTCGGTGATAGAGACAAAACATGATGCATCTTTTCTATTTCCTCTTTTAGGAATCGCAATAAGACTATCTTTTTCTGTCAAAGTGTGTCAGGCCCTTGCTACAGAAGGAAAAGTCTTTGCAGTCGTCGAGACCGCTGAGCGAACGAAATTTTTAGTAAGCGAGCTATCACATTGGCGACAAAGACAAATGAAAAGAGACGCAGTTATGCGCAAGAGTGAGCGCGGTGTATTTGTATCTCATTCTAACGCATAACTGCGTACCTTTTCGTTTTTGCACGACTTTGTCTTTGTCGCCAATGTGATAGCTCGCTAAGCCGTTTGGGTAGGTAGGTACCTGACTTCCGGGAGCTTCCGGTTGAGTGAAATCAAAGCGATAATGCTCTGTTGCGCAATGTATGAAGAAGCCAAATAGTTTGGTTTAAAATTTTAAGTCAACAAGCCTTGCATTGAAGAACCAACAATAAATTTCATCATCACCATCTCAGCCAAAAGACGTCCACTGCGGGACAAAGGCCTCCCCCAGGATCTCTCATCGGTCCTGCGCTGCCCGCATCCAGCGGCTTCCCGCGACCCTCACCAGATCGTCGGTCCACCTCGTGGGGGGCCTGCCCACACTACGTCTTCCGGCGCGCGGCCGCCATTCAAGAACCTTTCTGCCCCAACGGTCGTCGGTTCTACGCGCAATGTGCCCAGCCCATTGCCACTTAAGTTTAGCGATTCTTTGGGCTATGTCGGTGACTGGTTCGCCTGCGGATCTCATCATTCCTGATTCGATCACGCAAGGAAACTCCAAGCATAGCCCTCTCCATCGCTCTTTGGGTGACTTTGAGCCTTCTTTTGAGGCCCATCGTAAGCGACCACGTCTCAGATCTGTAAGTCATCACTGGCAACACACATTGGTCAAAGACTTTAGACTGACACTGCGGTATTTGGGACGAAAAGATATTGCGCAGCTTCCCGAACTCTGCCCATCCAAGTTGGATTCGACGATTGACCTCCCTTCTCAAAGTTCTTCTAGGCAGGTGGGAAAAAGTCGCACTTAGCTTTTTCAATTGCAAAACATTTAGTTCGCCTTGGCATTTTCCGATCTAAATAAGAAATAATAACTCCGTTAAGTGTATTAAAATTTATTACAGCCACAATAAAACTTTGTGACAGGGCGGGCGTGTATCTAGCAGGTATTATTAGTAAAATAAGTAAATCATTAAGTCCATCCTGTTGAACCAATAGTACAGTAACCAGCACAATGTAGTTTAATACTCAGACCTTGAGAACGTCTTCATTTTAAAGTAGTAAGGGCGGGATTTGTATACGTTTCAGGCTGCATGTTGGCTACTGTACGTTGCAAGCTTGAAAAATATAAAGTAGGTAATAGATTAAAATTATAAATGCGCGTTCTTAACTCAAGAATACTCTGCAGCGCACAATATTACATTACAGTTACAGCTAGCGAATACAAAGTAATAACTACAGCGGTTTAGGATTCGTCATCGCTTCCGGCGCGTTGCTTGGGCGGCTTCGGTCCGCCTGCCCTCTTGGCCATAATGATCTGGTCCACCTTCAAGATGGTGGTGGCAGCACCGACTGCATACTTCAAACCCCAGTACTTGAGCATGTAGAGGTCCAGTATACCTTTTTCCGCGGCATCGCATACTCCATTGCTTTCGGAGTCAATATCGTAACCTGCGTTCTTCTTGCCTTCCTGTAAATAGTATATAATGTACCTACTGTAAATAATGTAGTTTTTAAAAACTAACTTAGTCAAGACTGTGTAAGCAGACTCAAGCACTAGTTATTCAAAATGGCGCGAGTTATCAACACGCGCTGCTATTTAACAGGTCTATTATACGATAGTTATACTTATAATATAATCCAAGACGCGTGGGACAGGACCAGTAGTGTTCAATTCAATTTATTAATGTAATAATAGGTTAAAAAGAAGTCTGAATTTGTAAGTAAAGCTGTTTAGGCGACGAACTACTTAAGCCTTGGTTCTCAAACCACTAATGATCAAGTATAAAACCAATAATTTGAAGACGCGTTGCGATATTAGCATGGTTCAAGAAAACAAGGTCTAACAAGAAGACCACGTGACGTGACTGCTGCGCTTTTGCGCTGTTCATCCTTGTCTATTACACGCATTCGACAAGGATGAATAGGCAAAACGACGAAGGCTCGTGTCAGTCACGTGGTCTTCTTGTTAGACCTTGTTTTCTTGGACCATAGATATTAGATAGAACAGTAGGCTTATGTAGTAAGGCACGAGAAGCTCGAGAAGCTGTCAAACGCGGCATAATGACAGATTTACTATGGCTCTAATGTCACTTTGTCGCGTTTGACAGCTTCTCGAGCCTGTCGCATCTTATGTAGTAAGCCTACAGACGTGGAAAATACACGGGACAGGTCTGGACGGTCGTGTGAGTGTACTGTGTACTGTGTACTGACCTTGTGCGCCTTGTAGATATTGTTGACGACCTCAGTGGCGTTGGCGCCGGAGTTCTCGGCGAGCGCGCGCGGGATGCTCTCGAGCGCGACGGCGAACTTGCGCACCGCGTACTGCTCCAGCCCGGGCAGCGTGTCTGCGAACGACAGCAGCCGCTGCGCCAGCTCCACCTCCACCGCGCCCGCGCCCGCCACGAACCTAACCACCACAACAATCAGCTCAATTCTGCAGTAAAATATCTATGTCTCTTTCACGTTCTTAAGAACGAAAAGGGACAGGTGCTTGCCAACCTACATTTAGACACGTCCACATCGATTTTACGCGTAATCTAGCAGGAATTTAAAAACATCCCGACTAAATTAAGCTGAATTTGACAGCTGCGCTGGTTATTTTAAATATCATTCATTCAAAATTAAGTTCATTCATCTCCCCATCCTTTTCGATTCCCTTATGAATGAAAGAGACCAACAACTTTAATTTAGAGATTTTAGCGGCCACGGCAGAATTGAGCCTAATATCTCGCGATAATCACTACATCACTACATAGTATAAAACAAAGTCGCTTACTCTGTCTCTATATCCATTTGTATGCTTAAATCTTTAAAACTACGCAACGGATTTTGATGCGGTTTCTTTTAATAGATAGAGTGATTCAAGACAAAGGTTTTTAAGTAAGTATACATGCATAATATACATAGGGATAACCCACAATAACCATTTTCCTGTGCGAAGCCGGGGCGGGTGCTAGTAGCTTATATTCGTATCTTTTAGCCGTGTTTCATGTTGCCCAACATTTTGAAGGTAGTTAACAAACACGCTTTGACAACAAAACAACTTAGTCTGTCTACTCAACTCGTCTATTAGTCGTCGACATGTTGCACGCCAGCTAGCAACGTCGCGCGCTGTTGTGCAACATTGCCGTCATGTTGAAGCCGCGTATCCACTAGGCAACAATTGACGCGCAACACGTGACGCTCAACATGTATGGCAAACGTTGCACAACAGCGCGACGCGTTGCTAGATGGCGACGACTGACGGAGTAGTACATTCGCAGACAGACAACGTTGTTAAAAGAAAGTTCTGCGCTAATTTAATAATAATAATAATAATTTTCAACATGTTGCGCGTCAATTGTTGCCTAGTGGATACGCGGCTTACGCGTTACGTGTGGCGCGTCAATTGTTGCCTAGTGGAAACGCTGCTTTAGCTTTTAGTATCTGTACCCCTACCATGAGTTGCTAACGTAACTTACGCGCTCGATATCGACTACGTAAACGTGCATTTAGTATGGAGAAATTTTACTTCAGATAACTGTCAATAGATGGCGTAGTTTTAATTCCATACTAAATGCACGTTTACGTAGTCGATATCGAGCGCGTAAGTTACGTTAGCAACTCATGGTAGGGGTACTGAAGGATTGAAATAAACCTACCTTGCTGAAATACTAACTTCCAAATAAAAATCTAAAATTTAAATAGGTACCACTATTGACCAAGAGTACTAACTTCCTGATTATTTTCAGAATTCTAGTATTTTCACTTGATATTTCATGTCTCAATAGTGCAATAGACATAAATGTTGCAGCTTACAAAGTAACTTCGTGGAATAGTAATATAAAAACACTTAAAAGAAAAAATGTGTATGACCCTTACCGTCCATCTCTTGCAATCCCCTTGAAAGTGTTAACACCATCATCTATGGCTCTTTCAATATCATCCATGTAGTTGTCAGTAGCACCACGGATCACCACAGTTGACATGCGAGAGTCCTTGCCATCCATACGGAAAACAACTACTCGGGTGTCTCCTAACTCCTCAATATGGACCTCATCACAGTAGCCCAGCTCTTGAGCTGTTGGAGTGGTCAGTCTTGGCAGCACCTGATGACAAAAAATATATCATACTTGTAACGTGGTGGATTTTTGAGATTTTGGGTTGGCAAGATGGGTCAAGTTTCCAAGCTATAAATTTAACTTAAGATTAGGCTTTATGGGTTTAAATTCTTTGCCTTTTCCCATTTAGAATAATAATTTATGAAGACTTGTTTGGGGTGGCCAGACGGAAGGAAAATTCCGTTGTCTGCAGTTTTGGTAGTTGAATATTCGTCATTTTTGAGATTTATTGGAAATGTTTCGTGTATTAATGAGGGTTGAAACCTTTGGAAATTGTTTCTTTCAGGAAAATAACGTAGGGAAATACTGGGGTTATGATGGTTTGTCTTTATTTCTTTACATTTCCGTGGTTTGGTAAAACCGTATGGTAATAAATTTTTACAACTCGTGTAATGTTTCAGGAGTAGTGCTCGTTCTATTGTTAGGGAGTTAAAGAGAAAAGATGAATTATTTTGTAAAGATATTTCTGGAAAAATAAATAGGTTTTGTCTAGGAGAATTCAGCGGGTCGTGGCTGGTAACACAGCTCGATGAGCTTTTTTTTTTGGAGGATTCGACCGTTCAACAAGGTCGTGTTTGATTTTTTTTAAGAATCAAAAAAAGTTACAAAACAAAATAATAATGATATAATCTTTGATATAATAAAATATCAAGAATCTATAATGATAAACATGCTTCCAAAAATGTTAAATTGAATCACCGATGCAGGTGATTTCTTAAGGAGATGGTTGGAGAAGGATAAAGATCCCAAAAATATTTATTGAGCCCGTGCCGTGATGCGGCGGAGAGGTATCTGCTGTGAGGCGCTTTCTTTTGATCAAGATTCGATGTCATCACTCCGCTTCTGCTGATAAGGTTTTTTTACACCCCTTGTTGCAACTAAAGCTTAACCTAAATTTTCTTTTCTAAGATTTTATTAAATGGATAACCATTAGAGAACCCTAAAAATGATTATGACTTGGGTGGAATAATTAGGAATTAAATTTTGAAATTTTAATTTAACCTGTTAACTTTTTGAGTCTGCGGCAAACTCTAAGAATGGTTAATTCTTTGATTTAAAACTAAATACTTAAAGAGATGTTTGCTCGCCGAAATAAGTTTTGAAAATTTCAATTGATCCTCACCGGTTAAAAGATTAATTAACACTTTGGTTGGTGGTTTATATTTCGTAGGTACTTTTGATTTTGTGGAAAATTTGTGTTGGTTGAAATAACATAATTAAGAACCTTCGTTCTCTACTGTTTGAGCTATATTAGAAGTAATTGAGGAAATAAAGCTAATAATATTCAAGTGTCCAAAATCAAATCTTTTTATTTACATTTCCTTAACAAAATACTTTGTAAGCCCAATGCCGGGTTTGGGCCTTACAAATGGCGCCCTGTGGTAAATATTGTTAGGGGGGTCATAATACAAATGGCGCCCTGTGGTAAATTTTGTTTGGGGGGTCATAGTACAATTGGCGTCCTGTGAAATTTAATGTCAGGGAGGTCATAGTACAAATGGCACCTTTTTAGAATTACGAGTACATAAATTAAATTTTGTAGGTAGAAATAAACCACCAGGTAGAAAAATTTTGTAAAAGTGAGGCAAATAAATTGAAAGGTAGGAAAATTAAAAATAGTTGTAAGTTTGTAACTAACACGGTTAGGATTATTCCAACCACATTATAATTGGCTAGTTGCAACAAGTTTTATGTTGTGTGTTTTGTACTAACAAAAATAAAGAAAGAGTTTGTGGTGTATAAAATTATTTTGTGTAAGCTACCCTTTAATTTTAAGAGTGTTTAATTTACCCTGTATCTGAAAAATTATACTTTCTTGTTGTACATTTGAGATAAAAAAAAAACAATTTTAGTTATTCTGGCATGAAATGATAATTGAAAGTTAAGATGGATTTAGGTTTTTGTAAGTAAATAAACTTGTAAAAGTATAAACCACCAAGAAAATTTAATAACTTAAATAATATAATTAAAAGACAGTACATTTATTTTTGGTAAAAAGCAACAAAATGACAGGCAGGGAAATTCAAATATATACTTTGAACAAAGAGGAGCTAATTTATGAGGTTACTATTCGATCAGGAACACCGGAATCAAATGTTTTAGCTTTGAGAAAGCAGTTGCGTAGATTGCTAAGAGAATGTCCTTCAGACTCAGTTATAGAAACGGATTTAGAACCAATGGAAGAGTTTAAAGTTGTTGAACAAAAATTTATTGACCTTCAGTCAAGTTATGATCTGTGGCTGAAAACAAAGAGTACAAAGGTATCTAGTAGGATAAAAGCATTGGCATATCATCTGTTTCATAGATTGAGTAGAATACAGCCGGAGGACACATCGACGCAGCAAAAGGTAAAGTTATACACCAATAAATTAAATGCTTTGTTGTTAGATATTGAGAAACCTAGAGAGGAAGAATCGGAAGACAGTGAAGGTGGAGGTGACTCTGATGAAGAGGTTATTTCAGGGAAAACGAAGCGCCAGGTTGGATCCAAGTGTGTAGCTAAGTGGAATGTTCGGTTCAACGGCTTGACGGATCCAAGGTCTTTTCTTGATCGTGTGGAAGACTTGCGGAGAGCGGATGGAGTATCCAGCGTGAAGCTGCTTCATTCTGCGGCGAGGTTTTTTGTAGATCAGGCATTGATTTGGTATAGGGCGGTTCGTTCACAAATCACAACATGGGAAGAGCTTTGTGATCAACTTTTGGAGGATTTTAGTGCTACTGATTATGATTTCAAGTTGCGAGGGGAGATCTGTCTTAGAACTCAGGGAGCAGATGAACCTCTGCATATTTATTTCTCAGTTATGAAGTGTATGTTTGACAGGTTGAAGAAGCCATTTCCAGAAGAAGAGAAACTGGAAATTATGAAGAGAAACATACGCCCTTTCTATTCACAGCAGTTAGCACTTGTTGAGGTCACTTCCATTGAGGATTTGTTAAAAAAATGTAAGGTAATTGATGTTACAAGGCAGCGTTGCGTGGAGTTTTCGGAACCGGATAAACACAAGTTTTCGGTTTTGTCATCGGATTTTCAATATAGGCCGGTGAAGAAGGGTTCACCGTCGTCATCCTTAGCTGTCGTGGACAAGCAGGGAAAGTCACAGAATCCCACTCCAACAAAATTGAAGGAAAATACAAAACAGCAGTCTACTGTCAAAGTAAATAGGGAAATTGCTGGGGTTGCCAACACTGGGAAACTATGTTTCAAGTGTGGGAAACCGAATCATAATTTTGGATTGTGTAGAAATTATGTAAACAAAGGTTGTTTTTCGTGTGGGAAGTTGGGACATTTTAGTAAAGATTGTCCACAGAATAGGCAAAAGTTTCAGACGACACGCAATCAGTATCGATATTCAAAAAACTAAAATCGAAAGATTGTAGCAATAGTACGGAAAATTCGAAAGAATGTCTAAGTTCAATACGGAGGTATTATAGCTATAAATCCATTGCTACAGTCTTATTTGCTACTGATAAGGACGATGTTCGACCCTATTTAAAAGTAGGTATTCAGGATTTGGAAGTGATTGGTTTGTTGGATTCTGGTGCTTGTGTTTCGATTCTAGGGAACAATTCGCACACTCATTTAGAAAATTTGGGTTTTAAGTTAAACAAACAAAAGGGTAACACCTGTAGTGTTGCAAATGGTCTTAAGCTGGAATCGATTGGAAGTTTGTACTTACCGGTTACATTCAACAGACAGACTCACGTGATAAAGTTTTATGTAATTCCATCAGTGGTTTCTGATGTGATATTGGGTTGTGATTTTTGGAATCGATTTAATTTGGCACCGGAGATTTTTAAGGAAATCGATTATAGGAAAACACCGGAACATTTTTACACCTTTTCTTTAACGGAAAATAAAAAACAAATAAATACTTTAACTGCTTATGATAATTTAACATCAGAACAACGAGAATTGGCAACAGCAGTAGTTTCTAGGTTTGAGGAAATTTCAACGGAAAAAGCAGGTTTGGGCAGGACGACACTGGTGGAACATGTGATTGACACTGGCGATGCTATCCCTATCAAGGCAAGACAATATCCTTTATCTCCTGAAAAGAAAGAAGCATTAAGTAAGGAGTTAGACAAGATGTTGAAGTTAGATGTGGTAACGCCTAGTGAGAGTCCATGGAACAACCCGGTTCTTCTTGTACCAAAGCCAAACAACGAGTGGAGATTTTGTTTGGATTGCAGGAAGCTGAACGCAGTAACAAAAAGCGATTCATATGCAATACCGTATATACCGCAAATCTTAGACAGTTTAAAAGAAGCCAGATACTTATCGTCTATTGATTTATCATCAAGCTTTTGGCAGGTTCCGTTAAATTTAGATTCGCAGGATAAAACCACTTTTACGGTTCCGGGTCGTGGTTCTTATAAGTTCAAGGTCATGCCATTTGGTCTTTGTGGTGCACCAGCGAGGCAGCAAAGACTAATGGACATGTTGTTTAATCAGAATTTTTGTAGTGACATTGAGAATGGAATGGTCTTTTGTTACATTGATGATTTGGTTATTTGTTCGTCAGATTTTAACACACATTTGCTTTTGTTAAACAGAGTTTTGGAAAAATTAAAGTTAGCAAATTTAACGATAAATAGAGAGAAATGTAAATTCTTCAGGAACTCACTAAAGTATTTAGGTTATGTCGTCGATGAGCATGGCTTACGCACGGATCCGGAGAAAGTAGCATCAATTTTGGAATTTCGAACTCCGTCTTCGGCTCATGACGTGAAGGTTTTCTTAGGCACATGTTCTTGGTACCGCCGTTTCATTAGGAATTTTTCAACAATAGCCGCACCTTTGAATAGGTTAACAGCAAAAGGCAAGAATGTTCCAGCATTTCGATGGTCTGAGGAGGCAGAAGAATCTTTCAATAAATTAAAAGACGCTTTAGTGACAGCTCCGATTTTGGCTGTGCCGGATTTTAACAAACCTTTTGTAGTGCACTGCGACGCTTCAGCATACGGTCTTGGTGGCATGCTTACGCAGGAGATTGATGGCCGTGATCATCCAATTGCCTATGTGAGCAGGTCATTAAACAAAGCGGAGAAAAATTATAGTGCTACAGAAAGGGAGGCATTAGCAGTTATTTTTGCGGTCGAAAAATTTCAAGCATATTTAGGGTCTAGGAAATTCAAGGTAGTAACAGATCATTCGTCGTTGAAGTGGTTTATGAAATTGGAAAATCCGACTGGAAGGTTAGCGCGTTGGGGATGTAGGCTGTCTCAGTACAATTTCGAAATAGAGCACCGAAAGGGTACTGACAACGTTGTCCCGGATGCGTTGTCAAGACTTCTTCCGGTCGATGTCATTAACGTGCCACATTCAACTCATACAGTGAAAGATGATTGGTATGATAATTTGTTTAGAGTTTGTCAGGATAACCCGACAAATGTGCCTAACTACCAAATCAGGGAAGGGAAACTATATCGTTATAGCAAGAGTAAATACAGCTTAACTTCAGAGTTTGATTGGAAGGAGGTGGTGAGGAAAGATCACAGAGAGTCGTTAATTCGCGAAAACCATTCAGCGCCGACGGCGGCACATTTAGGTGTGTTCAAAACACATAGACGAATTTGCTTAAGGTATTATTGGCCAAAAATGTTCGCTGACATTCAGGAATTTATTAAAACTTGTGATACTTGCTCTGCATATAAACACTCCACCAAGCCAACTCTGGGGTTAATGGGGAAACCAAAAGTTTGTAATAGACCGTTTCAGGTAGTTTCACTTGATTTGGTAGGTCCGCTCCCAAGATCAACTTCGGGTTATACATTTTTAATGGTTGTTACTTGTTGCTTCAGTAAATATTCACTTTTGTTCCCGTTACGGCGTGCGACTAGCGCAAATGTTGCTAAAAATTTTGAAAATCATGTAATACTGACTCACGGGGTTCCAGAAACCGTAATTGTGGATAACGGAACACAATTCACGGGATCGGAATTTAAGGAGTTACTAGTACGTTATAATATTCCGAAGCATCATTATACACCGAGATACACACCGCAAGTGAACCTTGTAGAAAGATACAATAAAACCATTATGACTGCAGTAGCTTCTTTTGTGGAAGAAAACCATCGTTCTTGGGATAAACATTTATATGAGATTCAGTTCGCGATAAACAGCGCAGTAAATGAATCGACGGGGTTTTCTCCATTCTTTTTAGTGCACGCTAGAGAGCCAGTAATTAATGGAAATTTTTATAAGGATTCGGAGGGAGAGTATTCTCTTCAAATACCAAGGGAAGATTATGCTGGAGAATTTGGTTGTCTTAAAGACATTTTTGAGAAGGTTAGGGATCATTTGTTAAATGCTCATGCTAAAAATGCCACATATTATAATTTAAGGCGCAGAAATGCGAAATTTTCGGTAGGTGATATTGTTTGGAAGTCTAATTACACTCAAAGTGATGCCCAAAACTTCAAAATGGCTAAATTAGCACCGAAGTATGTTAAGTGTAGGGTAAAAAGAGTATTATCACCATTGGTTTACGAGCTAGAGACTTTAAATGGTCATCCGCTCGGTTCGTGGCATATTAAGGATATAAAAGCATAGACTTCTTAGTACGACTTCAGTTTCTTTCTTTGCGTTTAAATAAAATGGTATTTAAACACAAAAGTGTTAGGAAAATGGTGTTGATTGGAAAAAAAATTTAACACTAAAATTAGGATAAATGATGAATGAATGAAAGTGAATGAATGAGTGTGGTACGAAATGGCAGAAACGGGTTGCGAAATTGTACTGAGAAGGTCTATATTTTGGAATGGTTAGGGTAAGTCGTTTGTTAGTTGTTTTATTGTAGTAGTTGTTTGGTTAGTTGTTTGTGTTTTATGACATATAAAGAAAAGGAATTTTTTTTTATATGATAAATATTTTAGTGCTTTGGAAAACTAAAATATTTTAGGTATATAAGGTTTCAGAAACAATTTATATTGTTAAGTATTTTGGTGTTGGTTTGATACACTTAGAAGAGTGTTATCAATTTTTTGTTGTAGATTACGGCAAGTGCTGTTTAGGTTTTTTTTGGAAGCATGTTTATTGTTAGAAGTTAGGTAAGTTTCGCTCAGAGGTTCATACTATTGTTCTTTTGTAGGTCCGTAACAATAGGTGGATACGGGTATGCGCTCCCGAGCTGCTCGATGCTACTGTAGTTATTTTTTTCCTTTTTTTTTTATCCCTGTCCATAAATGCTACAGTATCCTACTTACCCAGGTATCCTCTCTTTCATTCAGTCATCTATTATTCCTTCCCTCTTCCTTTTGTATATATTGGTATGGATGTGTGTGTGTGTTTGCGATAAATTAATTTTAGAAGTTATTTTGGGGAATTTTGTTGCATGTTAGTTCTCTTACTTACTGAAGATAAGTAAGACAACGTAATTTTGTATAATTTTGGATTTGGTGGGAGACAAATGAAATGAATATTATATTTTTTTTAGGATTTCTTTCTTTATGATTTAAAGTAAGCAAATCAAAATATGAAATAAAATTAAGAATTGAATTGCAGTTAGGTATTTTTGAGTGAGTGTGTGTGTGAATGGAAAATTGGTGGTGGTTATAGGGGTTTATATATTTTTTTACTTTGGACACTTGGGGGTTATTGGGGAAATAAGTTTTGATGGGGTTGTTATTTATTGGGAATTTATAGCTTGTTGGTTGCGGAAGCTGAGGACAGCTTTCGGTTCACTGCGTGAACCTCTTTTTTTGGGGAGGGGGTGTGTAACGTGGTGGATTTTTGAGATTTTGGGTTGGCAAGATGGGTCAAGTTTCCAAGCTATAAATTTAACTTAAGATTAGGCTTTATGGGTTTAAATTCTTTGCCTTTTCCCATTTAGAATAATAATTTATGAAGACTTGTTTGGGGTGGCCAGACGGAAGGAAAATTCCGTTGTCTGCAGTTTTGGTAGTTGAATATTCGTCATTTTTGAGATTTATTGGAAATGTTTCGTGTATTAATGAGGGTTGAAACCTTTGGAAATTGTTTCTTTCAGGAAAATAACGTAGGGAAATACTGGGGTTATGATGGTTTGTCTTTATTTCTTTACATTTCCGTGGTTTGGTAAAACCGTATGGTAATAAATTTTTACAACTCGTGTAATGTTTCAGGAGTAGTGCTCGTTCTATTGTTAGGGAGTTAAAGAGAAAAGATGAATTATTTTGTAAAGATATTTCTGGAAAAATAAATAGGTTTTGTCTAGGAGAATTCAGCGGGTCGTGGCTGGTAACACAGCTCGATGAGCTTTTTTTTTTGGAGGATTCGACCGTTCAACAAGGTCGTGTTTGATTTTTTTTAAGAATCAAAAAAAGTTACAAAACAAAATAATAATGATATAATCTTTGATATAATAAAATATCAAGAATCTATAATGATAAACATGCTTCCAAAAATGTTAAATTGAATCACCGATGCAGGTGATTTCTTAAGGAGATGGTTGGAGAAGGATAAAGATCCCAAAAATATTTATTGAGCCCGTGCCGTGATGCGGCGGAGAGGTATCTGCTGTGAGGCGCTTTCTTTTGATCAAGATTCGATGTCATCACTCCGCTTCTGCTGATAAGGTTTTTTTACACCCCTTGTTGCAACTAAAGCTTAACCTAAATTTTCTTTTCTAAGATTTTATTAAATGGATAACCATTAGAGAACCCTAAAAATGATTATGACTTGGGTGGAATAATTAGGAATTAAATTTTGAAATTTTAATTTAACCTGTTAACTTTTTGAGTCTGCGGCAAACTCTAAGAATGGTTAATTCTTTGATTTAAAACTAAATACTTAAAGAGATGTTTGCTCGCCGAAATAAGTTTTGAAAATTTCAATTGATCCTCACCGGTTAAAAGATTAATTAACACTTTGGTTGGTGGTTTATATTTCGTAGGTACTTTTGATTTTGTGGAAAATTTGTGTTGGTTGAAATAACATAATTAAGAACCTTCGTTCTCTACTGTTTGAGCTATATTAGAAGTAATTGAGGAAATAAAGCTAATAATATTCAAGTGTCCAAAATCAAATCTTTTTATTTACATTTCCTTAACAAAATACTTTGTAAGCCCAATGCCGGGTTTGGGCCTTACATACTGATACTTTTAATATTATAAAGAGGAAAGGTTTGTATTTTTGTGTGTGTGTGTGTGTTTGTAATAGACGTGTGCGCCGCCGCGCCACGCCGCCGCCGCCGCCGCTTTTGAGCCACGCCGCCGCCGCCGGTGACGCCACCGGCGTAAAATCGGCGTGATCATTTTCGCTTAATAAAACTTAAAAAGCAATAAATTTGCACCTTGTACGCAATAAGGACTTGAATTTTTAGGAGCAAACTGTATCTAAAAATAGATTGCTACTAAAAATGAGAGTCCAAAGTGTTCGGAAGAGATTTGTCCGTTGGGCACACCCAATTGACGAACCTGGCGACTACGTAAACTGTGACAGCTAAGCTTGAGCTACTGAAAAGAATCGAGAAGTTATATGGACAGGCTGTACACGACCACACGGTCACCTATCAGCCAAGCTGCAACTGACCCCAGAGCTAGGCTAACCCGGCGGCACTATACAGAAGATATCCCGGACGTCAGCTTGTACGAGATTGGAATAGCTCTCAAACAGTTAAAAAACAACAAGGCGCTAGGTGATGGATGACGGAATAACTGCTGAGCTTCTGAAAACAGGTGGTACACCGGTCTTAGAAACTGTTTAATTCACTTATCCTCGAAGTAACAGTGCCTTAGGCGTGGCGTGGCCTACAAGTGCGGTGGTCCTCTTCTTTAAAAAGGGCAATAATACATTTTTAAAGAATTAGTCGCTTCGCTTCTGATCGGACGGAGCCATATCTACGAATTATTTTTGAGAGTCGTCACTTTGTAATAAATAAACTCAAAAACGACTGAACCTATTTTAAAAATTCTTCTACCATTAGATAGCTACATTCACCCTGAGTAACATAGGCTACCTATCACCGCAGAAAAATGCCTCATTCCCACGGGAAAAACTGGTAACGCGGGCGGAGCCGCGGCGGGAAGCTAGTTAAATATATACTTGTGAATATATTAAAATGACTTGATCTGTTGCTAAATTTAAGTCAAAAGTTTATAGACATTCTCATACAATATTTGCACATATTCTGATAATGTAAAAATAGTTAATTGTAGTACTTAGTAATCAAAATAAAAGTCTCATACTTACAGTGGCATTCACAGTCCTAGCAACGCGACGCAAGTCGAACTTGGATGGAATGCGGACACCCATAATACCAAACTTGTTCAAGTAATGTAATGCCATGTCACCAAACTTGGCACCTGCTACAATAACTTTTACTCCGGTATCAGCAATATCTTTGATCTGCTTTTCAAGAAGCGATTCTTCACCTTTGCTGAAGTTTAGAAGCTCATCCGCAGTTTTAATGAGTACTGTGCCTTTTGTTTCAGTTTGGGTGATATCTACGGGGCATGAATATACCACAACTTTGGACTTTGAAGCTGATGATACAGCACCCTCAACTTCTCGTCTGAACACCATACCAGATAGAACTTCAGACTGTAAGAGACCGGCTCCAAGGATCTGAAAATTGAAATAAGAAAAGATACAATACAGTTTTTTTTTATAAATTATCCACCTAATCATGTCTGTACCAAGTAACCAGGTTTCTACATATTGATAGTGCATTTACATTATGTTGTGTGCTGAGATGGTTAATACTACTTTTTGCCATGAGTAAAACTATATAAGCCTGGGAAAAGATGAAGAATAACATAGTTGTAGGCAGATATAATTAAATTCTTTAGATGAAATACTTGACTAAATATTAAGGCTGAAAATAATAAGCTCAATGTTATTTGTGTAAACCATCCCTGACACATTTTAGATGTTATGAATTGAGTGCTTTAAATGATAGTTACCTTGCATACTCTGACATTGTCGACATTAAATGTTGTTTTCTCAGGCAAAATAGCCACACACGCTTTTGCTACAAGTCCAGCAATAAAATCTTCATTTCCATATTGCTTGGCCATGATTGATGGGATTATGCCTTTAGTGACTGCTTCAATGTTTTTGTAGTCTTTAATTTCATGGCATACAAGTTCAGGGAGAATTTCCAGACACTTATCGAGGGCTTTTTCATACCCTTCAGCAATCTCACTGGTAGTGACACCGAGGCGGAGTAATTCCTCTGCTGCTTCTAAGAGTGCCCCAGATATCACAATGACAAAATTGGTTCCATCACCAACTTCAGAGTCCTGCATCTGACTAGCAAGGACCATCAGTTTGGCAGCTGGATGTTCAACTTCCAGTTCCCTGATGATGGTTCCCGCGTCGCTAGTGACGAACTGTTTGTCAATGTGGTTAATGATCATTTTGTTCATGCCATTTGGACCGTAGGCGGAGCGCACGCTAGCTGCGAACTGTTTGCACGCATTTATGTTCCTGTATACGGCTTCTTCTAAGCCAGAGAACATCTGTAATCATTTTAAAATAATATTATCGCTAATGCTAGAAAAACTAAGCCGGACATGTGAGGATCAGGTGAAGTTGTTAGAGGATTACAGTATGTTGTGTTAGAAATTAACTGTTGTGATTAAAGTCAAGTTATTTAAACATAATACGAATAAAAAAATAAGTTATCATACAGATCACGACTAAAAATTATGTTTTAGAACCAAAAATAAAATCATAAGGCAGGCATGACAGTGAGAAGTAGGTAGTTTGGTTAGACTATGGTGTTTACTTACCCGTGCTCCCTCCTTCAGCATTTGAGGCATGCCTGGAGCTTTAGGTACGTGTAAAGCCATTTTGGAAGATAGAAATCACTTTTATTTGCGAATAATTATAGAAATTTTAATTTACAGCTCCTCGTGACTAATTTTGCCGTCTTTCACAGTGTTGCCAGCAGACAATCTCGGAAACTCGGAAACTCGGAATGATTTCAAAATCGGAATCGGAAAATTTCATCCCCGTCGTCACCCGATCCCGGTATTCCCGGCATTTCCCGGTTCCGCCCGACCCGAGTCCCCGAAACTCCCGCACGCCACGCCTGCCTCAGCCTCAGGCTTATCATTGTTTCATGAATGATAGTAGGTTCGTACTAGTTTAGCAGATATATGGAAAAAAACCACTTATGACATAAATTTATGACAGTTACGATCTTATTTTAAATATCCACATCCACTTTACCAACAGCTAGCTTCGACTAACTCATTAAATTAAAATTAGATTCATTCTTAAAATTCGCCGAAATATGGTAAAAATGTTTGGCCTGGCAACATTATTCTGTGCTTTAATTTTTTCTCTAGAACAAAAAGGCAAATCACATAACCCATACTGCCTAATATAAAGTAGCATTGTATTTTCATTCCACTAGTTAAAAATAAATAAAAATTAAACGATGATTTTTCTTTTTTTTTTTTTTTTTTTATGGCTTCACATCGGTGAGACGTATATCCATGATGATTACTGACACTGACTGACAGTGACTTTGACAACTCTTTGTTTTCATTTTCCATTCGCTTCCATTCCATTGTTGCTTTGTTTGCGAAGTTGCAGATTTTAAACAGTGAAAGGATTATTTGTTATAAGTAATTATAGTGTTTAATAAACCTAGCCATGGCCTCTTCTGATTCACAAAAAGCAGAGGCATCAAAAGATAATGTGTCTACAAATTCTATTGATGAAGGACTGCCTCGTGAACTAAGCCAACTGAGTTTATCCAGTGCGACGAGTCAGGATGAGTGCTTTTGTGATAAGGGTCACTCTGAAAGCACCATGAAAAATCTATTTACTTATTATCAGTCACACACATTATGTGACGTTGTGTTAATAGCTGGAGGTTGCAGGTAAGTTTATAAATCACTTCTTTTGATTTACGCGTTTATTCAAATTAGAATCGTTGCAGATCAGTGGAGAAGTTATAAAGTAATTCGGTGAAATTCTAAATTTGGAAATTCTTTGTTGTCATTCATCATTGTTTTCATTTGACTGTTTGTTGATGCACCAGGATATCAGCACACAAAGTGGTATTAGCGTCATGTAGCGAGTACTTTGCCGCGATGTTCACAGGCGCTCTAAGAGAGTCTCAGCTTACAGAGATTACATTAGAAAGAATTGATGCACAAGCACTGCAGGCTTTGATACATTATTGCTACACAGGATCTATTGGTTTGTACACTGTTTATTTTTTAACATACATTATAATTAATAAAGTTTCACAATAAAATTAGTTTCTAAACTTTTTAGCAGGTATCAAGATTACCTATTGAGTAGAACCCACTCAATAGGTAATCTTGGTTTGCAACTTTGCAATAATCTTCTTATTAGGCACAATATAAATTTGGTAATATTCTGAGAGTTTTATTTTGTATTTGACTGTAGAACTCAGAGAAGAGACAGTGGAAGTCCTGTTGTCTACTGCCAGTCTTCTGCAGTTGAACAGTGTCACAACTGCTTGCTGTGCTTTCCTCAAGAAGCAGCTGGATCCTTGCAACTGTCTGGGCATTGCATTGTTTGCTGAGCAGCAGTCATGCATGGCTTTGCACAAGAGTGCTCTGGAGTATACTTACCAACATTTCATGCAGGTAAGTATAGTTTATAGAAATCACCTGTTAGTATTTCTGCCCCATATTGTTTTTTCCTTGTGGGAATATGTCATTTTCTTCCCATAGTAAAAAAAATATTATGTTCTATTATGTTGTAATAAAATTGTAAAGTTCAGTAAAAAAAATGGTTCTGTAGTTTTGTATGAAGGTGTTACAATCATTCACACATAATTTTGCTTTTATAATGCTAATAGTAGTCCTCTACCAGTAGTTTTCCTGCACTTTGTTTTTTACTGTCCACAACTGCCTGTCAAGCTATTTTAAATATTGATGCCTATTTAATATTTATTAGTAGAAAAGAAGTATGCTTAATTAACCTATAAATAAAACTGTAGAGGTTGAATATCTGTACATAGAAAAAAATGCTAAAACCCGAGTTAGGGGGATGTAAAAAGTGATATAGAACATCTAGATTTTTTTCAATTGTTTTGTTTCTATGTTTATTTGTTTGTCCGGGCTAATCTTCGAAATTGTTGGACCGATTTGAATGAAATTTTGTATGGTGGTACCTTATATCCCAGGTCAACATTTTACATAAGTTTTACCACTGGAAAATATCTCATAATATGGGACAGACAGCTATTTGTAAAATAAATATACTTTGTGCTATGTATACAAAATTATACTAGAAAATAGTAATATGTTAGTAACTGACTATGCTATGTTATGTTTTTAGGTAGTAAAACACCAAGAGTTTTTAGCTTTGCAACCAGACCAATTGGCCAGCCTGATCAAGTCAGATGACCTAAATGTGGTGACTGAGGAGAATGTGTTTGAGAGTCTGATGACCTGGGTTCAGCATGACAGCGCTAGCAGGGAAGTTCATCTACCTACATTGTTGAAGCTGATTAAGTTGCCGTTGCTGTCATCTGAAGTAAGTAAAGTACAACATACTTACTTTTGCACTTTTAAAATAAAACATTTATTTATGCAGCAATAACTAACTTTTCATTCAGATTTAGAACTTTAGAATTTTATACTTTTAAAAAGTGCTGTAAATAACTTATTATATTTATATGAAAATTATGAAAGTAACAAAAGAATACTGGCTGTAAATGTTCACTCAGCTGTCTCTTTCTCTCTTAGACCACCACAGCTTCGTAGCCTAGTCGGTAGTACTTCTGCCTTTGAAGCACAGGGTCGCGGGTTCGAATCCCACTCAGGGCAAACATTCATGTGATCAGCACTTGTGTTTGCCTTGTGTCTGGATGTTGTATATTTACATAAATATACAACATCCAGACACAAGGGAATTAAGGGTATTATGGGTGTCAAACAGGTAATATACATATATTACCTGTTTGACACCCATAATACAGGCTCTGCCTAGTTTGGGGTCAGATGGCCATGTGTGAGATGTCCCACATATTTATATTTATATATTTATCCTGTGAGTTGTTAGGTCATTGACCGACGACGTCTGCCCAGCTTGCTTAGTCATGTGTTTAATTACATTTCAAGTTTAAATAATTAGTTTACATTGAAATGAGTTATTTTTAGTAACATTGAACAAGCAATGCATAAATTATTATTCTTTTATTTCTGGTTAAACTCGTGGAGCTGCAGATTACGCGAGTCAGTCAACAAATGAAAATGTCTAAAATAAACCTCCTCACAAAATTTAAAAGTCGTTTGATAAATACGACATACGAAGATAACAGCGTGATTTCGCAAGCTGGGTTAGTAAAAAAAACAAACAAAAACTGACTTTTATTGAGCCTGCTCACAAAAAGATTTGGAAAAGCTTTTTCAAAAAGCTTTTTTTTTCGAATTTGTAATGAAGACGCTTTGTTCGCGATCGGCGCTCGGCGCGTCAACAAAATCCTATTTCAATAAAATTTATCAATCACTAATTTAATATAGTATCATAATCTTAATTTCTTTTAAGACTGAATCAGGCCATAAACTGTGCGTTCTCTTTAAAAGATTTGCCCATTGGCAATAAATATTTTACCTTGCAGTATTTAATTGATAAAGTGGAGCTAGCTTGCGGCAACATGCCCGAATGTCAGCAACTGATAATGGAGGCGGTGAAATGGCACCTGTTGCCGGAACGCAGAGCGCTTCTCTTCTCACACCGCACACGTCCTAGGACTTCGACGATTGGCAGGCTGCTGGCCATTGGCGGGATGGATGGCTATAAGGTATGTTACTATTAAGGGCTTCACACACAGCAGCTATAATGTACATCTTTACATTATAGCACGATACATCTCATTACATCTTTCCATAGAAATCGCCAGGAGACAACACACAGCAGCTATAATGTAACGAAGAGTGTAATGTACCTACATTAATATACATGATAGCTGCTGTGTGTGAAGCCCTTTACCATTTAAGTTTTATAAACTGAAACAGTATCAGCGATAACATACTGTTATTATGATTGATAAAGAGCGTCTTTGGCCAAGTGGCTAGGGCCGTTGATTTCCATTCGGAAGTTTGCGGGTTCGAACCTCGACACGTAACAATGTGTTTTCGATTTTCGAATTCATATTATGTACGTTTATTTGACGCTCTTACGGTGAAGGAAAACATCGTGAGGAAACCTGCACACACTTGCGAAGTTATTCAATGGTTGTGTGTGAAGTGGGCCAGCGTGGTCGACTAAGGCCTATTCACCTTGATTTCAGGGTAGGCTCGAGCCCCTCGGTGGGGACATATATGAGCTGTTAATGACATTATGATTGATTATGATGATTATGATTTGGATGGAGAGGGAAAAGGCAAAATCTACCCAAAGACCGCTGCGATCCAAAAGGATCTATTATAGTCAGCCCACATTAGCTTAATAGCCTCTTTCAAACCTACATCGACAATAGCAACACTCAACAAACTTACTTATCAGTAAAAACATAACAAAAACTCTAACGATATTTTTAAACTCCAGAAATCTACAAGTTTGTAACATAATTTTTATGCTGGTGCAGTTAGTAGGATGAGTATGGTCTAGTCACCATTGACTTTAGTCTGTGCTTTAGTGTTATGAAAAATAAAAAAAAATACAGATGATGAGGTAACAACCTACGATGAGAATAACACTATATATTTAATTGTATTACTGTGCAATAAAGTATGGTATCCCTTGCACAGGGCGCGAGTAACATGGAGATGTACGACCCGCGCACTAACACGTGGACGCCATTCATGCGGATGGGGGCGCGGCGGTTGCAGTTTGGCGTCGCCGTCATGCAGAACAAACTCATCGTGGTCGGCGGCCGGGACGGACTCAAAACTCTTAACACGGTAAAGCCGGCTCCACAGCTCCGTGTTTTCGTGTTTTGAACTCTAACATGGCGACAGAAGACAAAAGACAAAAGGGACACAGTTATGCGTTAGAATGAGATACAAATACACCGCGCTTACTCTTGCACATAACTGCGTCCCTTTCTGTTGCTTTCTGTCGCCAGTGAAATAGGTGCCTTAACATGTTAGCGTGTTAAGGCTGCTTTTCCACCAGAGCTGTGCGAGGTAGCTAAGCGGTGTGCGAGGAAAATATCCACCAATAGAATCACTTCATTTTCCTAGCCTAGTGATTCTATTGGTGGATTTTTTCCACCCACACCGCTTAGCTACCTCGCACAGCTCTGGTGGAAAAGCAGCCTAAAAACATGAAAACACGGAGCTGTGGACCCGGCTTCAGACAGACTTACGGTTTGGCAAAAAAGTCTTGAAACGGAACTAATCTTACTTCTCAGAAATATCCATAAGTTAGAGTGTGATAGCATGATATAATATGGCAACACCATAAAGACAGTCGCGCCCCTATTAATTTCATGACTTTTTTGCCAGACTTGTATGGTTAGGTTGTATGATGCAACTAGGGTTCACACCTTACATTTGCATTGTTTGCATGATAATGTTTTAATAACTATTTTATGTCCTCTTAGGATCTTAAATTTGTGTAACATTCCTCCAGTTTGGTTGCAGTTTGAATCACCAGATTTTACAAATATAAAAATTATGGTTCGGAACGGAAGGCAGTACATACAGTTCAAGTTCATAAAGCAATCATTTTACGTGGTTTTATACTTAAAAAAAAACTTTTTCCTTAGCGGCCTACAGATGCAGAGTGGCGCCGCCACCCTTAAAAAATACTAACTCGAAAAATAATAAATTTTTCTAAAATCTAGATCGGCGAATAACGAGGCGGTATTCTGTGGGATATATAAAAGCCATTAACTTAACTCGCTAGTAATTATAGATGGAAAAATTTCGAAAAGATAACTACTAGTGAAATATTGATTATTTTTCAAGTTATTATTTTTTAAAGGGTGGCGGCCCCAATAAAAGCCATTAACTTAACTCGCTAGTAATTATAGATGGAAAAATTGCGAAAAGATAACTACTAGTGAAATATTGATTATTTTTCAAGTTATTATTTTTTAAAGGGTGGCGGCCCCACTTAGCACCTGTAAGGTCCTTAAGAATTTAATGAAAAATGAACTCTTAAAAATGTGTGGCGGCGCGCCACATACCACGTCATTAGAAGAGCGACCAATTAGAAGCCGACGCCTGAAACGCGTTATCAGAGTTTTCGCAAGACATTGAACAAATACAAGTTCCGACGAAGTACAGTTGGACCGCGGTCCCCGGGCTCACCACCATGCCCGGCGGAAGATCTTCCCTTTGCATCCACAAATGTAAAGAGGCGATGCGATATTAGTGTTTGTATGTGTGTGTGTGTGTGCAGGTGGAGTGCTTCGACCTGACGTCGCTGAGCTGGAGCACGCTGGCGCCGATGAACACGCACCGGCACGGGCTGGGCGTGGCCGTGCTGGGCGAGGGCCCGCACGCGCCCGTCTACGCGGTCGGCGGCCACGACGGCTGGATCTACCTCAACTCCGTCGAGAGGTAACCCACACCCACCCCTACCTCTACCCACACACCTCTAGCACGCTGGCGCCGATGAACACGCACCGGCACGGGCTGGGCGTGGCCGTGCTGGGCGAGGGCCCGCACGCGCCCGTCTACGCGGTCGGCGGCCACGACGGCTGGATCTACCTCAACTCCGTCGAGAGGTAACCCACACCCACCCCTACCTCTACCCACACACCTCTAGCACGCTGGCGCCGATGAACACGCACCGGCACGGGCTGGGCGTGGCCGTGCTGGGCGAGGGCCCGCACGCGCCCGTCTACGCGGTCGGCGGCCACGACGGCTGGATCTACCTCAACTCCGTCGAGAGGTAACCCACACCCACCCCTACCTCTACCCACCCACCTCTAGCACGCTGGCCCCGATGAACACGCACCGGCACGGGCTGGGCGTGGCCGTGCTGGGCGAGGGCCCGCACGCGCCCGTCTACGCGGTCGGCGGCCACGACGGCTGGATCTACCTCAACTCCGTCGAGAGGTAACCCACACCCACCCCTACCTCTACCCACACACCTCTAGCACCTCTACCCACCCACCTCTACCACCTATACCCACCCATCTCTAGCACCTCTACCCACCCACCTCTACCACCTCTACCCACCCACATCTAGCACCTCTACCCATCCTTACCCACCGCTACCACTACATTTAGCACCTTTTCTTTTGCAATCGTTTACGTATTTTGCGATCATTTCCTATAGTTTTATCGTAGTAAGATTAACGAATGTCTCAAACTGTAGAGTGCGTGAGCTGACTTTCTACATTTCCAGGAACTGTAGTTAAAAAACGGTTAGGAATATGAAAAATGTATATAGAATAAAAGTTCATTTCATCTTAGATCATATTTTGCTACAACGCACCGTTTCTGTAATATTGGAAAAAAACCTATAAATAATATAAAAAAACCTAGAAAAATACATATAATGAAAAAATATATAATGAGACCTTTGATCGCCCCCGGTACACCTCCTAGACGTCAGGACTTTTAGTATGTAATTTGTTTTATAGCCTAAGCGGCCTGAATAAGTTTCTGAAGAAATCGCTTAGGTTCCCGCTCACGCATTCTACATTAGTTTATTGATCGGACTATCGTATCGTTTGAAAAAAATGTGTGCGTTGTATGCAGGCGTCAATGAACTTTTGTCCGGATTAATATGAAACAGACCGACCATAGTAGTGTTTTGGTGCGCAGATGGGACGCGTGTTCGCGCACGTGGACGATAGTGTCGCCGATGTCGGGCGCGCGGTCGACGTGCGGCGTGGCGGCGCTGCGCGGGCGGCTGTACGCGGCGGGCGGGCGCGACGGCGGCGCGTGCCTGCGCTCCGTCGAGTGCTACGACCCCCGCCACCAACCACTGGACCAACTGCGCGCCCATGACGCGCCGCCGCGGCGGAGTCAGCGTCCGTATCCACATGCCTTTTTTATTAACTACATTTACCTTTTTTTTTAAATTGACCTATGCTTGTGTCGAAAAGGTACGACGAATCAAGCTTCACCGGACTTGACATTTTCCATTTAAAGTGTTCTTACTTACTTACTGGGCTCAATTCTGGCGTGGCCGTTAAAATCTCCAAATT
>OX419594.1:6800053-6914411 GCA_948473455.1 Teleiodes luculella | reverse complement strand
ACTCTAGTCGATTGCCGGTTGTTTTTTGGTTACATAATTTAATTTTTCTACTTTGACTGGTTGCCTTCCTCTAATTGCATACTTCGTTTGCACTCTTTGTTATATGAATCAAATTGAATAAAATAATAATTTTTGTAAAATAGTTTGAAAAGATGCAACGCCTGTGGAGTTTCTTCCGGCGGGTTCTTCTCCACAGAAGACAGCCAAATTGTGAACCCGCCTCGACGTCGGAAAATGATTTGTAAAATCTTACTTCGAATAAAAAATATTTCTTTCTTTCTTTCTTAACGAATGCAAAACCGTGGAAATCGGTTCGTGCGTTCTGGAGTTATAGCGTCAGGAAGGAAAACCCGACTTATTTTTATATAGTAGAATTGATTAACATAACAAAGAGTGCAAACGAAATATACAATTAGAGGAAGGCAATCAGTCAAAGTAGAAAAACTAAACTATATAACCAATAAATCTATCACAAGCACAACTACCGGCAATCGACTAGAGCAGACCAGTCCCCCCAAGCAGCACCACGTTCACGGGTTTGTGGTATGTGTGCAGGTGTGTGCGGCGGGCGGGTACCTGTACGCGCTGGGCGGGCACGAGGCGCCGGCCAACACGGTGGGGGGCCGGCTGGCGTGCGTGGAGCGCTACGACCCGGTGGCCGACACCTGGCTGCTGCTGGCGCGCCTGTCCTACGGCAGGGACGCCATCGGCTCCTGCCTGCTGGGGGACAGGATCGTTGCTGTTGGTAAGTCCATCGCAATACACCAACACGGTGGGGGGCCGGCTGGCGTGCGTGGAGCGCTACGACCCGGTGGCCGACACCTGGCTGCTGCTGGCGCGCCTGTCCTACGGCAGGGACGCCATCGGCTCCTGCCTGCTGGGGGACAGGATCGTTGCTGTTGGTAAGTCCATCGCAATACACCAACACGGTGGGGGGCCGGCTGGCGTGCGTGGAGCGCTACGACCCGGTGGCCGACACCTGGCTGCTGCTGGCGCGCCTGTCCTACGGCAGGGACGCCATCGGCTCCTGCCTGCTGGGGGACAGGATCGTTGCTGTTGGTAAGTCCATCGCAATACACCAACACGGTGGGGGGCCGGCTGGCGTGCGTGGAGCGCTACGACCCGGTGGCCGACACCTGGCTGCTGCTGGCGCGCCTGTCCTACGGCAGGGACGCCATCGGCTCCTGCCTGCTGGGGGACAGGATCGTTGCTGTTGGTAAGTCCATCGCAATACACCAACACGGTGGGGGGCCGGCTGGCGTGCGTGGAGCGCTACGACCCGGTGGCCGACACCTGGCTGCTGCTGGCGCGCCTGTCCTACGGCAGGGACGCCATCGGCTCCTGCCTGCTGGGGGACAGGATCGTTGCTGTTGGTAAGTCCATCGCAATACACCAACACGGTGGGGGGCCGGCTGGCGTGCGTGGAGCGCTACGACCCGGTGGCCGACACCTGGCTGCTGCTGGCGCGCCTGTCCTACGGCAGGGACGCCATCGGCTCCTGCCTGCTGGGGGACAGGATCGTTGCTGTTGGTAAGTCCATCGCAATACACCAACACGGTGGGGGGCCGGCTGGCGTGCGTGGAGCGCTACGACCCGGTGGCCGACACCTGGCTGCTGCTGGCGCGCCTGTCCTACGGCAGGGACGCCATCGGCTCCTGCCTGCTGGGGGACAGGATCGTTGCTGTTGGTAAGTCCATCGCAATACACCAACACGGTGGGGGGCCGGCTGGCGTGCGTGGAGCGCTACGACCCGGTGGCCGACACCTGGCTGCTGCTGGCGCGCCTGTCCTACGGCAGGGACGCCATCGGCTCCTGCCTGCTGGGGGACAGGATCGTTGCTGTTGGTAAGTCCATCGCAATACACCAACACGGTGGGGGGCCGGCTGGCGTGCGTGGAGCGCTACGACCCGGTGGCCGACACCTGGCTGCTGCTGGCGCGCCTGTCCTACGGCAGGGACGCCATCGGCTCCTGCCTGCTGGGGGACAGGATCGTTGCTGTTGGTAAGTCCATCGCAATACACCAACACGGTGGGGGGGCCGGCTGGCGTGCGTGGAGCGCTACGACCCGGTGGCCGACACCTGGCTGCTGCTGGCGCGCCTGTCCTACGGCAGGGACGCCATCGGCTCCTGCCTGCTGGGGGACAGGATCGTTGCTGTTGGTAAGTCCATCGCAATACACCAACACGGTGGGGGGCCGGCTGGCGTGCGTGGAGCGCTACGACCCGGTGGCCGACACCTGGCTGCTGCTGGCGCGCCTGTCCTACGGCAGGGACGCCATCGGCTCCTGCCTGCTGGGGGACAGGATCGTTGCTGTTGGTAAGTCCATCGCAATACACCAACACGGTGGGGGGCCGGCTGGCGTGCGTGGAGCGCTACGACCCGGTGGCCGACACCTGGCTGCTGCTGGCGCGCCTGTCCTACGGCAGGGACGCCATCGGCTCCTGCCTGCTGGGGGACAGGATCGTTGCTGTTGGTAAGTCCATCGCAATACACCAACACGGTGGGGGGCCGGCTGGCGTGCGTGGAGCGCTACGACCCGGTGGCCGACACCTGGCTGCTGCTGGCGCGCCTGTCCTACGGCAGGGACGCCATCGGCTCCTGCCTGCTGGGGGACAGGATCGTTGCTGTTGGTAAGTCCATCGCAATACACCAACACGGTGGGGGGCCGGCTGGCGTGCGTGGAGCGCTACGACCCGGTGGCCGACACCTGGCTGCTGCTGGCGCGCCTGTCCTACGGCAGGGACGCCATCGGCTCCTGCCTGCTGGGGGACAGGATCGTTGCTGTTGGTAAGTCCATCGCAATACTCGTATAGCTCTTGCTAATCTTGATGTACAGTAAAATATATTCTATGGTATGTTTGGTCGATAAAAAAACATTATCAAAACGCGGTCTTGACTTTGCTAAAGGGCCATAATTCCTAGTACCTATGCTTATTTCGTATGAGATGACAAATAGATTTGACATTATGATTCAAGTTTAGGTAAAAGTCCAGTTTAGGAATTCAGTTTTCAAATTTAATGCGTCGAGAAAAGTAATTTCGTTTCTATATTTTGATGTAAACACAAAATAATTGTTTGTTTGAGGCTTGCGCGTTTATACATCGCCAGGCCTCCGTCACTCCATGTACTTGCGCGCTGTAACTACCTACCGCCCGGCCGAGCGATCTCGGGCCGTTTGCGGACCAATTCCCCATTCCCTAAACGTGTTAGTAGAGTGGCGCAATACGCGAGAGAGAGAGATGCAGCAACTTCGTCTTTTCGCCTAGCGCCGTGCGATCTGAATTGCACTTTATTATAACGGAGCTAGGGTTGCAATTTATATGAATTATGTCGCCTAGTGCAGCTTCTGTAGGGACTACTATTTGGTATTCTGTGACATTGCGCTAAGACCCGTAAACAATCGAGACAAAATAATTAGTATAGTGGTGTAGGTGTGTTATAAATGTGTTCCGTGTAGGCGGGTACGATGGCGTCCAATACCTGTGCGTGGTGGAAGTGTACGACTCCGAGTCTAACTGCTGGCGCAAGCTGGCCTCGCTCAGTACGGGCCGCGCGGGCGCCGCAGTGGTCGCCGTGCCGCCCACGCCGCCGAGGAACCTCTTCTGAAATGCTAGCATTAAACCCATGGTCTAAGGCCTCGTTCACGGAGACGCGTGGCTTCGCGCGTCGCGTGCGGCGTCCCATACTGTTTGAGATCCAAATGTATGGGACGCCGCACGCGACGCGCGAAACCACGCGTCTCCGTGAACGAGGCCTAAGAAAACAAGGTCTAACCATTAGACCACGTGACTGACACGATGCTACGTCATTTCTACGTTATTTTGCCTATTTTGTCGAATGCGTGTAATAGACAAGGATGAACAGCGCAAAATGACGTAGATTTGTGTCAGTCACGTGGTCTAACGGTTAGACCTTGTTTTCTCAGACCATGGTTAAACCCTTCTTATATGCCGCCAACAAACACACTCAAAACCGAAGGAGTCATGGCAGGACGGAATGTTGTCGATGCCAACGTGACGCAAATAATATAAAGCCTCATTTACGCCGAGGCAACAACATGGAACAGTGTTGCATGCTACATAATTATAGTAAAGCCCGACTAAAGAAATAAGAAACCTCGCCATATTGCGGAATTTCAATTAAACTAATTTTATAAGGGAAATCGTTGCCATAGTCGTAAAAATATACATGTGGCTCCCCCAGAGCAGGTTTCTTATTTTTTTGGTCAGGTTTTATTTATGTGATAACTTGTGTTATGCTTCAAATAAAAAATATTTGAAGGGTATGCTTCAAATAGGAAATATTTGACGCATTTGCGGCATGCGGCAGCCTATTTTACGGCAACATCGTGGCTAAATAATTTTCCAAGCATCTTGCTATACAATTTGTTTATTAATTATGTGGTGTGCCACACTGTTCCATGTTGGTTTTATGCCGCCCACAAAACACACACATTACACTAAAGGAGTAAAACAAGCAAGACGGAATATTGTCCATGCCAACGTGACGCAAATAATAGCATCATGCAGCCAAAACAACAAATATCACGTATAATTCCGTTTATGAACTGAGAGCTTAAGGCATAATATCCTTTATTTCAAACATAATATGGAATTGTCTCTCATGTATTTTCCGTGAAGTTCTATGTTTCCAATATTCCTTTGGTCTGCGATACATTCGCCTCTCCACTCACATAAACTCACTTTGCAATGCATATGAACAGGCGACTTCTTATTTTCATTTAAATAAAAAGATATACATATAACAAAATTATAGAGGGTGAAATCATAGAGGTAGAATTTTTTTTTACTGTAGGTACTTTATCAATGGGTTAAACATACGGTAGCACCCTTATTGTGTACTAAAATTATAAGGCGTCTTTTTGGGCCTTATTTAAATTAGTGGGAAATTACCGAAACGACACTTATTGTACCAAATAGCCGACAATTAAAGGAACCAATAATCTATTTGTAAGTAACCGTCTGTTGTATGTAGTGAACGAAATCACTTCACACTGCGTTCAAGCGTGTTTGGACAAAAAAGTGTCAATTTGACTGATCGGGATGCAGGGGTTAAAATCGTCTTTTTTGCTTTACTGATAGATTTGCTTTACTGAGGCTATATTTCTAAATGAGATGTAAGTGACATACTGTGATCACGACATTTTTTCTTTTCTTCCTATTCGATTTCCGGATTTTGTTAACTATAATATATTTAAATGAAAATTAGAATGGAAAATTAGAAATTAGGAGAGTGTAATCTTCGTTTAAGCTGCGTAAACTAGATGAGTACTTTAGATCACTCAAAATTAAAAATACATCGGTAATGGTGCTATGTGTGTGTGGCGTTTATTTTTATATTTAATTTTGTGCTTGTGTGTATGTGCTCTGCTACCCCTGTAGTAAAACAGCATACTATTGTCTTGGCTGATGCGTTTGTAATCGGCAATATTCCGGTTCAAATTATTATTTGATAAACTTTAGTAAACTGGACTGAATGTTTTAGCGGAATGTATTTATTATGTATTTTTATTCTAAAATCTGATTCACAGTTTTAAAATTGATCTCAAATTTGACCTTTATAAAATGTAGAAGCTGATGGACTAGCCGAATATATTAGATCTATTTTATATACCCATCTAGTTAAGTTTCGCTGTCTTATGGAAGTGATATAGGTTATTTATACTTAATCTCACTAAATTTAGTAAGTTTTAGAATTAAGATGAGAGTGCTATATCAGCGCATTGAAAATAAGTATTTTTAAAGGTAAAGGGATAAATAAATAAAAAATTAAAACCTAAAGCTATCTTTTATATTCACGAGGTCTTACGTCAAATAGTGACAAATATGTAGAGGTTAGATATATTCTTATTTTTGTAAGAGTGTACGATAGTTAGTCTTGTGTAACTAGTAACTAATGTTAGAAAAAGGCTAGAGGTAGTGGTTTAAGGTTGTTGAAAGTTGTGAAAATATCGAATATTTTTGTGTAAAACTATCGAAATTTTATTCATAAAGCAGGCAGGCCGGCTGATCTATTGCGATTTGTGTTTTCTATAAAAAAGGGAATTGGACTTGTAATGTGGTAATATTTATATATTAACTAGTAAAAAATCTGTTCTTTTAGTGTGAACAGACCCTTTAACCTCTCAGTGATATAATAAAATTTATAGATGTAGTAATAGGTTAGATGCTAAAAATCTATCCCAGTCAAGTTCTACTGTAATTGCTAAAAATTGGCTTGTTTTAGGTGCTGACTGAGTGTTTGACTGAGTTTATATGGTGTGATTAAAAAAACTTTCATAACAATTATATTACACTAGCTTCCCGCCCGCGGCTTCGCCCGCGTCGCCCGATCGAAAGGCTTCATCATCAGGATTATTTTTTTGCTAAATAACATAGTGTCAGAAATAATATTTGTTTTATAAATTAAAATAAAGTCTTTTTTCAGTAAAATGTTCTATCTAGGTACAATATTTAAGGTACTTTCCCTCCATGTGGCATAGCCGTGGGACGCCCTGTATAGGTATACTTCCGTGCTTGTGTCGCTTTGACTTATCGAGCTCCACGGGCCTTGATAGTGGACGATGACTGGGAAAGATTTATTTATGCGTTGGAGGTTTTGGCTCATTAGAACAGTATTATTTTTCTTCATTTTCTTAAGTTCTAAGATGGTTTTTTGTGTTTATTTATACCATTATATCGTGATTGTGGTATATATTTTTTTTAAAAAATGTTCGAATATCCATTCTTTTGCAAGATTACGATTTCGTAAATTATAAAAATAAAATTAAGTTATTCTATCTACATAATTATACATTAAACGGCGATTAGTGTGACATGACAAACAATGATGGCAAAAATGAGTTATGTTGGAATGGACTAATTTATGTAACCCCTAATGCCCTAAGAAACTGTAAACTCCGTAGTTTAGGTATGGTCGGTCGATGCACCCCCCCGGGCGGTTTTAGATAGGGAACTAAAGGTGTTAGTAGAGAGGCGCGAATCGGCGCGATACGCGATAGAAAGGGAGGCAGCTACATCGTGTTTTTAGCTAGTGCCGTGCAATCTGAATCGCACTGTATTGTAACGGAGTTAGAGTTGCTATTTATTTGACTTATGTAGCTAAGTGAACTTTCTGTAGGGATTACTATTTTGATATTCTGTGCTGATAGTAAGATCCTGTGATTGTTAGTGGTACTCACGTGCTAGGCAACAGTTAAGGGTTTGAATTCCGTAATTCCGTATTAATGTGTTTTCTTAATTATTGTGATACTATGTATAGATAAATTAGCATCAACCTCCTAAATGATGGTTGCTCAACTCATGAAACTAAATAATAATTTCTTAAAACTTTTCGAAACACCCAGGTCACCCAGATTTCTTTTAAATTTTCATATAGCTTTACTTTGTTTTCTGATCGACTTCATGACAAGTTATTTATTTAAAAAAATCTCACTACAAGAGTTCTAGCAAAAGGTGTTTAGTTTCATAGGATAAGCACCTTAACAGAGATCCCAGCTCAGTGTAAAGCTTGTTTGGACTTCATAATCTTATTTATGTACGCCCAGTGTGACCACGTGTAACGAAGCTAGCCCTTCTATTTATGTTCATGAATAGTATATTTTAAGGTTTACTTAAAACTTTTGTTTAGTAAAAGCCAGCCAACCCACAAATTCTGGGCTATGATTTATCCTGTGTTTAATTTAGCCAAATATGCATCTTTTTTTTTGTTTGCTTGATTGTATTTACTTACAGTCAATTAGTCTGTTTGTTCTGTAAACGCTTATTTTTGTATTCCTATTCCGCATTTATATATTCGTACTCGTAATAGTTTAGGTAATATTTTTGTGATTTTGTGATTTAATATGCTCTGCGTTATAAATGTTTGCCCCAAACTTATACTGTCGGTTCACCTGTATGGGGTTCTGGTTAGAATATTCTAATCCTAGTAGTTAAAACTAGCAGACGATACGGAACAACATTGTATATTTTTAATAAACAATTATATCAAAAATAATTTATATAGTTTTATTTCGTTCACCTTCATTCCTAAATAACCATTGCACAAATTAGAAATGTGGTGGTGGTGGCGGGGCACTCGCCTAATAAAATCTAAACATCTACTCCTTAGAGTATAAATAGAAAAATTTCTGACTCTCCTAAAAACATTTTTATGATATTTTTATGTTGTTGTTCCATAGTCTCATCTCATCTCATGGAAAGTACTCTGTGAATAACGAAGCAGTTCTTCTGATTGGTATCCCAAAACTCCATATCTTATTTTGATTATTAGGAGTGAAACCACAAATTACGTATAGCGGCGGCGGCGCGCTGTAACGTTTACCCAAGCGCCTACCTCTACACTACGGAGGTGGAGAAGTCACGACGAAGTTTGTTTGTGGACCGCTAGGTGGCACGTATTGCCGTAAAGTTCAGATTGTGATTATTATGGAAATCGATTCTCGGTTTTGTTTGCCTAAAGATTTCACTAATATAATATAACCAGCTTTTACGTACCACCACGGATTATTATAAGTATATAATTTTTTTGGCTTGGTATCTACATCTTTCGGCGTCCTTAAAACCGTACCAATGTTTACCGTACCGTACCCTATCAAAGTTTTATTACAATAAAATCAATGCTATAGGAACTCATAGGGAACAAACATACAAACATTGGTTTTTATTTATTTACATGACATGTCGTTATTTCTTGCGCTTTTTTGCGCTCATCGTGGTAAGATAAGAACGATGGATAAGAAGGATAGGTAGCTGAAAAAAATCGTGCTCGAAAAGTCTTATGGATCCCCAAAACGATCATTTCAATGGCACGATTGATGCAAAAAAATATCGTGATCTTTGTAAAGATTAAGAGTGTGATCAAGGTGCTGTGCAGTCATTTTCGAATTATTAATTTACAATAAATAATTCTCAAACGATCGTTTCGGAACTCAACACTAGTCCCTCACGATATTTCTTACGTATATTTTATTGCAGAGAAATAACAATATTTACTTATGTACAGTTATATTAGTAGGTATAAATGGTTAAAATTGTGATCTGAATTGAGTAGCGGCGACTGGTCCACAGAGGCTCTTTCCGCGCAGCCAGTGGGCGAGATGGAAGCGGTTCCGAGTGGGAACTGTGGGCAGGAAGTTGTTCCCGTCACTCTGCTCGAATAGTAACACCATGTATCTGTGGGGGCCGGTCCCCCGGGGTGGGGATGGAGTCTTATACCCTAAAAGAAAAGCGTCATCCGATATATTGGCTTTGGCAATACTACTACTATAAGTCATTAACAGCTCATACATGTCCCCACCGAGGGGCTCGAGCCTACCCTGAAACCAGGGTGAATAGGCCTTAGTCGACCACGCTGGCCCAATGCGGGTTGGTCAACTTCACACACAACCCTTGAATTACTTTGCAGGTGTGTGCAGGTTTCCTCACGATGTTTTCCTTCACCGTAAGAGCGTCTAATAAACGTACATATGAATTCGAAAATCGAAAACACATTGGTACGTGCCACTATAAGTATATACATGTATATCAACATAGGAATAATAAAATATGTAATTTCCGTTTCCTGTACCCCTACCATGAGTTGCTAACGTAACTTACGCGCTCGATATCGACTACGTAAACGTGCATTTAGTATGGAATTAAAACTACGCCATCTATTGACAGTTATCTGAAGTAAAATTTCTCCATACTAAATGCACGTTTACGTAGTCGATATCGAGCGCGTAAGTTACGTTAGCAACTCATGGTAGGGGTACTGTTCTTTTTCTGTCAACTCTGTAACCACAGTATAAATATAGTATGTATAACGCAGTTTATCTAAAAAATAAATGGTGTTTGTCCATAGTTTCAGTGATCTTATAAATTTATCTCCCTACTCTAGGTAGATATCATCTAAACCGTATCTGGTGACGACGACTCCACAAAATTTTAATACAGGAAGTTTATGTAGAGTTGTTGTTGTTGTAGTGGGCTAGGTAGATCAACGTACCTACGCCGGAACATAGTTGTTAAAAAAGTTATTGTTAATTATAACAGCATGTTCCTATCCTAACCGATTGAAGCTGAAGTAAATATGATGACAATGAAATAATAAATAAAAACTACTATCCATTTAAGTTAATAAAATTATAAACCGTAAAATCGTAAAATGTTACGGCTACCACTTCGTATTTTCAATGTTAGGTAGGTATATGGGATGAATGAAGTTGTGTACTAATTAAATCCAGAATATCATTTTCGTTACAAGTATTAATATGAATACCTACATATGAATTTTCGTCTATATCTGTGTGGTAGGGCATTAGACATTAACTCCAGTGCCTTACATATAAGAAAAGGAATGAAATAATGGAAATTCATACGAAAATTTCTCTTTGAGGGATAAGTAATGATAAAAAGCACTATGCACAAGTATTGTATTGTAAAAATATACTTTTTAGCTGCTATAAGGGTATGCTATTTCGGTCCCGTTTGCCAAAGCAATTCTATAAATTAGGTACAATTTGATGTACAGTCAGGAAAAAAAGATGTTGCGGCAGAGCCCTTTGATAAGCAGCTTAGTCGCGTGGAGAAAAGCGACTTGGGTGTGTGTGTGTGATGGTCCCTGATTAACCAAATTGTTCTCTACACGCCGTAAGATCAATAGGTATGTTGTTAAAATAATAAAATGCACTAAAACTCATTTGATGGAGGTTCTATTCTAACCTAAAAATTTATACCGTGCTTAGTTTTTTTATTAGTCTATGCTTTAAAATAAAATAAAGAAACTAAACACAGTTCTCTTTTTTATCAGTCTATACCTTAGAGCAACGCCGGCCTTCCGTACCGGTTTATACTTAGGAGATTATATATAAAAAAATTACCTCTGTAGTCAATGCCGACGGTCTTAGAGTTAGAATTGTCGTTTGCTTTTAAGGCGAGACCCTGAAATTTATCACCAATATACATTTTAGAAAACACGCTTAAATCTTTTAATTTAATAGGTAAAAAATGAATATTTTATCTTACCGGAATGTTTGATTTTAAAAGATGCATGAAAAATTCTCCTTCGATCTGAGGCGCCGCATCGGGGTCTATCATCAGCAGCGTATAAAACTTTTTCTAAAAAATAACAGAGTTCTCGGTGATGACGTGCCTTTAGAAGTGTTTATTTCTTTTTCATTTATACAACTAAAGATTTCTAATTTTGTATACGAGTTGTATATAAATCTAGCAGAAAACTATGAGAACGAAACCGACTTATAACAGTTTATATTCAGCAGCAGCATTAGTATTCTTTAGGTTTAAAAGTTAGCGATGAGTCATGAAAATTGCTTTTCTAAAATCACACTCACCGAGTCAGCTAGGTCATACTGAAACAGTGGTTCTTCGATGAAGACCTGCTTGGGGAGCAATACGTCACAGTTGTGGTCGTTAATAATGGTGCCCCCAACTGAAGTGATATTTAAACCAACCAGCCGGTCGCATCCTTCTAGTATACTCTTCACGTCCGCTACTTGACACTGTGAATTCACTCCATACACGGAATCAACTACTGATACTACAGTTAAAAATACTGAGAAATAAAACATTTCAGCGCAATAACTAATCGACCAACCTAATGGAATGAGTTAGCGAGCTGCTAAAATATGCATGTTTGAGATCCTTGTTTTGTAAACTTCTCGTTAAACAAATAATAAAACCCGCTAAGTTAAAGTTAGTCATTGCTCATGTTTGCTGAATTGAAAACAATTGTTAGCCTTTAAGAGTTGTTAGATTTACGTGCTTATCAGGTGATTGTTAAATCAATTACATTCGTAACACCGAGCGTACTGCTTCATGATTTTCAATGGCATTATTGTTGTCGCCTTCCTTCCATTCCTCAACCGAGTTAAGTATGCTACTTTGTTTCATGGTTTTTATTTGCCAACAAGATAAATCTGGTTCGCTGGAAATATCGTCATCATCATTGTTACAAACGAAAGAGGGCTACTGGACCTACCCCGAAGATTTCTAGATCCTGTCTAGATCAAGTGTTTTGGGTGATAATCAGACAAATCTAGGCTTGCGAATGAGGGGAATAGCTAGTAAAGATTGTAGAAACTATGCATTCAATATACTTTTTAAAACTTTCACGGTTGTTTTCATAACTTACTATTCATTCAGTTAGGTAGGTACTTAAGCATTTTTTTACATGTTTTTCTTTATTTTGTTCCCACTAAAGGTCCCGACCTCACCCACCAAGCGCACAAAAGTAGGTAGGTATTATAATAGTACTGAAGAGTAAGGCAGGCTGGTAGACTGGTTTAAATAATAAACAAAAAAAATCTAATAAAAATTATTATTATTTAGAATTTAAAAAAGACATGCACGATATACAACATTTATCATTACTCCTTACGCTAATGTAATAGACCGTTTTCATCACCAAATTAGCATTATTTCTGTTTCCTTGTTTACTGAAGTAGCTCTTTAAATAATATTTTGAATTCCAACCAAACGCAGTTACGAAAAAGCCGTCTAAAGATCTAACATGAAAACTTTTTGTGTTTATAACTATTGATTTTTTTAAACTTCATTCGTTATACCATAGAAGTAGAAATTTGTTTTTGCTTTACTTCCTTTTGACTTCCTTGCTTACATTCCAATTTTATATCTGTAATTGTCAAATATATTTGATTGAAGCAGACTATATAAATATTGTATTGTATTGAAAAATAACTATAAAACGTACTGAATCCCTTCCGAAATGCAAAATGATCGCAGAATTCTTCGCGATTTGGGTATACCGAGGATACATCCACAAAAAATGAGCACTGAAATATCATGGCGAGTGAAAAGCGCCAGGAGGTGGTGTCGGGACCATTGGAAACTTATTTGCGGCTCAACTCTCAGGACGCGCGCGAAAGTTCTCATCTACGTTCACTGCGTGAGGCCAATACTCACCTACGGGTGCGAGGTCTGGAGACTCGACAACAGCACGCGGAGAAAACTAGAGCGTTTTGAAAATTCCATACTGATATCCATATTTAAATCAAAATTTATAGGTAGAGATCCAAGACGACTAAAAATAGATGCTAAAATAGTTTATGAGCGATACAGAATTCAAAATATACTCACCCATGTGGAATGTGAGCGATTGAACTGGCAGGATCTACTGGCTCTGGAAGAAACTGCTTTAAGTAGGCCGCCACGCAGATGTGTAAAGTGGAATATTGACGAGAAGTACGAACGCGAAAGATTAAAGCGTAAAGCAGCAGCGGCCTCAAAAGGTAGTAGCTCCTCGTCAAAACAATAACGACGAGATAAGTGATAATGTGATGAATGTGTTGAGACAAATAAGTATTTTCTATAAAGTTGTAAATTAGTACTCGTAGATAATCTGTTTCAACAAGAGGATGAATAAACTTCTGATTTGTGTATTCAAATCTGTTTTGTATCTATATTTTTCTCTAATATAACTTAGTTCTTTTAGAAAAGTCATCGAGACTTGTTTTCAAAGTATTTCAATGCTAAGATTTTTATTGTCAGGCAGGTAGGGTATCCAGCTGTTGTCTTACTTGCTTACTGTTTAATCCCTGAGTTATTCAACATTAGTTGCTTCGTAAGACACCCACAGGAATAGACTAAAAAACCCGGTTCGTAGCACTTGCGCTACGAGACGGCGCGCGGGGCGGCGCGGCGTCGTAGACTTGCTACGCGGTGTCGTAGACGCGCTACGCGGCGTCGTAGACGTGCTACTTGGCTACGTGTTCTATTCTAGGGTATGTGCATCTGGACCTGGTGATTTACATATTTTACGATGAAACTAAAGCCGATGTTAAAATTAATAGTCAAGTAAAAAAAATTACACTCATAAAATAAGGTACTTATTAAAATATGGGTCACTCCGTTCAGACATTTTGCCAAAACGCTGCGACTATGAGTCTATCTCGGCAAATTCTCTACTGTGTATACAATTCGTATGTCAAAAATTAGTTTACAATAAGAATTTGTTACTAAGTACAACAATTTAATAGTCGCTAAAAGGTAAGTCTAGAGATTTACGACAGGTTTCATACGATCACCCGATCCAGATGGTGAATGGGCTGGGTGATTTTAGAAATGCCGTAGTAGACATAAATACAAGATAAGTCGAATTTGTATACAATTTTGTGACGTCTTTATGACAAAAAATTTACACAAAGGTAATATATTTATCAAGGATCTAACCCAGATCCGCGAGATAGTTCACGAGATATTCGATTTTCATTCTTGGCACAGTACACAGAAACTTTTAAAAAGGCACAGTATAATAGGGTAAATGAGTGTTTAAGGTAAAGTAACATTTTACTTGAAGCGTTTTTTTAAATATTTGAATAGGCTTATTACAAAAGGCAAATTCGTGTACCTAATCCAACAGCGCCCTTTGATTAGGTACCTAGTCTTATCATCAATAAAATTTATCATGTGATATTTTTGGCTACTCAATAACTCCTTCCCTCTCCATCTTGGTTTCACGTTGTGAGGTGAGAATGCCTTTGTTCACGTGTTGATTCCGTAATTATCTTTTAAAATAAATATATATTCTAATATGTAATAAAAAAAATTATCTGTCGAGCAGATTGCCAAAGATTAATACACGTGATATGTCTCTTTAATCACGTCGAATGTCAAATAGTCACAAATTTACACAAAAATATCGTATTATTATATTTATGTCCACCAGAGAAAGTAATACTTACTTACAAACATTTTAAATGATCACCTAGATCACATAAATAAAAAACTATTAATCGCTCATAAATTTTTAATTATAAATATTTATATAATGATTTTTGTTTTACAAATACAATCCAAGCTTATATTTTACAGCAATACTAAAAAAACATAGATCTCTTCAACACCCAGTTTAAACACAATCTGGGCCGGGTGATCCTAAGAAACCTACAGTAGATTCCTAATTTACCTTTTTAACTACTGAGAGAATTTGCCGACATGCAACCTCATAACGTTTTGGCAAAATGTCTGAACGGGGTGATCCACTTAATCCGGCTATAATTTTAAGCATATAAATCGTCATAATTTCAATTATGCTATGAGTTTTACAATTTTAAATAAAATACTTGTTTGTAAGACAAAAAAATTGTTAAGATCACCTGGTCCAGATACACTTGGTGTAAGTGATTAGTTTTATAATATAACAGGGTGTAACTCAGATGTTCATTTTTAAACACAATCCATCAGATTTGGCTTCCTATTTTTTTGGCGATTTCATTTTTCCCTATTTAGTACTTTATCTCAACATAAAATTACGTTTTTATACAACAACACTATTGAACATATAAAATAGCTGTAATGAAATACGTAACATTATTACAAATACATACATTTGGTAGGAGAACGTAATACAAACTCGATATGATTTATTTCTGATTATATCAGATAACGTAATAAATGCACTTTATCGTTTTGTGGAGACTTGTACTTAACGAGAGAATATAAATGAAACACCAATGTTACGTTGACTTCTGGCTGAGGCATTTATTAACATTTATTTTTATTTTCAATTTTTTATCTTAATACAACATACATAGTAATTAACAATACATAATAAATAGTCCAAAAGTATATTACGCCTACAAAATAGCGTAGTCGTTATAAGTTTATCGCCATATGAGTTGCTTAAACATGCTCAGAAAATGTGTTGGCAACTCATCTATGACCGTCTCAGAAGTGGGAATATTCTCGGAGAGAACGAGCGTGTGGAGAGGGTTGGGACTTTGGGAGTTGTGAATCTGAGTGGATCTCTCGAAGCGTACTCCGCTATCCTCGAGCTACGCAACGACAACGACCCTGGCGGCTGGCGGCGCGGCTAGTGAGACACGCGGTTGGGGACTGGGGAGTCTGCCAGTGCCCAGTTTGTGCGGTTACTAATTGATAGTTTGTCTTTTGGCAAACGTAACACTATGTGAAAATATTTCCATCTCTATCTAGTGGTAATCAAATAGATATATGTATCTACAAAAATAGTTGCATTTTCAAATTATAAATTTAATTGAGAAATTCAGCTGAACATGTTATTGTTATGTATGAGATAGCCGATTTATATTGACAGCAGACAAAAATTCTATGAAAATTATGTTATGTTATCTATAATTGACTAAATTAAAATATTTGTGTAATAATAATAACGTCTAACGGTGACATCTAAAAATATCGTCCTCCACCTCCAACAACGGTTAAACGTTGAAGAAGAACTCCATTTGAGCGTAAAGACCATGTTTGTAAATCGGCTTGAGAAATATGTATTACGATAGTAGGATGTGGGTAGTTTGAACTATTTCGGAAGATTTCATGAGCATTTTCTCCATCTACTTATAAAAAAAATGTGCATTGGATCGCAGCTCATTGCGAAGTATAAAAGTGCTAGAAACGATTTATAGAGATCCTCGATTAACGTACATAGAACTGTGCTCATAGTGTGTGCATACATTACATACATTGTAACAATTATTAGATACGATAATAGTGAGGATGTGCGATGAGAGCTGCACTGGACAACCATTAGCAACATTATCCTACGTACACATATACGATACAATTGACTAAAATTGCTAAAAGTTTTGAAATGAATTAGACACACATAAAAACAATATAGCAAGGAATGCTTGTAGTACCGCAGGGTAAGATGCAGGCGCGAAGAGTCGCCGGCTCTCCTGCTCTGTGAGCAGACTTCACGACAGCCCTATTGCATACAGACAGACGCACTCGGTTGTCCGCAGTAAGAGTACTAGTTTAACAGGTATATACATACATATAAGTTAATAATCACATTGATAGGTACGTAACGTAGTCTATTTTGAGATCCTGTATCTTATCCTAAAGTATTTAAAATATCACAATAAATTGCTGTGCACATACGAAACAGGCAAATTTTTAGTGCAATTACATATTTATACATAATATTTAATGTTTTAATTAAACATTTATATCATTCAAATTATAACAAGTTTTTCAAATACCACAAAATAAATATGAACGATGACTATCGCTGGATTTACTCGTAAATAACGGATAACATTGATCAAGGAACATAATGATAGCTTGTACCTACTCTATAATAATAAAATAAATTCAATGTGTGTGTTGAGAATTCATCGGAGTCGGTATAATAATATGAGGTACGTATTTACTGAATACTTAATGGGGTGTTTAGAAAGTATAATTAACCAAGAGTTACAAATTTACTGATTGCACGTATATTTGTCATTAAGCACTAATGATTCTTTAAGCTTCTCTAAGCTGTTTGTTTGATATTGGTGTATGAAGTTGTTGTGTATGCTGTAGTTTAATATAAAGTTGTACATTCTTAGAAAACCAGTTTCAACTAATGAGTCTATTTCTGTAGATTTTCTTAATCATCACATCTCTACACAAAGACGTCCAGAGTTTTGAACTAATTAACTCCTTTTAGCTAATATTTAGAATTAATCGAGTTTCAGATTCACGAATTAGAAACTAAATTTAATTTTAACTTCAAGGTATGATGGAACTACGTGCTGCTGTATATAAGGTAAAACTAATGAAGATATTAAGAATAGAAGCTCTCTCAAACTGAAAAAAAAAACAGACGAGACGAAACGAACGAACGATGCATTATGTTATTTTTTCGCAAAAATACGACTTCAGTTATGACCTGGGTTTAAAAAGAAACTCGTCAGCATAGTTTGTATAAAAACCCATTAATAACGCGAGAAAAAGTATAATGACAATAGCATGAAGGGAATACTTCATACACAATAGGTCTTTTGTTATTGAAAACATCTTCCAGAAGACCCAGTTTAAATACAAACATAAAAAGTGCTAGCATGAAAATCCATTATGACCTTTCCTTTTTGTCATAGGTATGCTTTAGAATCTGGCGTGAATTTTCTCTGCTTGTAGAGAAAAATAACAAAGTAAAGATACGTGGGACCTTTTCTAACATACTTGAATTACGATTGCCGGGGAAATCAAAATAATATATCGTTTCACGGAGTAAGAAGAAAAGTTCGTGAAAATAGGTGCCTAATACTTTAAAATTTTACGGAATATAATTTTCTGTTAACCAAAAAATCGAATCTTACAACAAATATATTATTCGTGCACTAAAAATACTAATCTTGCACCAAATATCCAAGGGCGTGAACCGAAGCGGGGGGACGGGGCGGTGCAGGCCCTGAAAAGGGGGGGCTCGGGGGGCGCAGCCCCACGCTAAAAAAATTTAAATCTACCCAGAATCAAATCGGTTGGTTAGGTTAGGTTAGACTGATGTCAATAACAGAGCGGAGGGAGCCGAGCGAGCGGAGCGAGCGTGCCGCGGCAGCGGCCGGCGACCGCCGTAGTTTTGAATTTTACAAAGTTGATAACTCAAGAAGTCTCAAGTTTGCATGTTTTGGTGCACAATTAGTATTTTAGGTGGAACAAGAGTATAATTTGGTGAAGATATGTAGGTGGAACAAGAGAATAATTTGAGGTACGGTTAAATACTATCCAAATTTTACTAGTATGTAGTTTCACAAAGTTTTAATGCATTTTGTACTAATATACACCTGCTTTCAATATCATCGAGAGTATAGGAATAAATAGGCCTAATCAAAAGTGATTAATCTTCATCAATCACCATCCAAACATTTTTTCTTTATAGTAAGAAATATAGAACGATAACCATCGTTGACATTATACTTAGTAATCATACTAACCGTGGGTGGAGCATCCTATCGAATTTAATAACCTTTTTAGCATTTTTAAATCCTGGTTTAGCGTAACAGATAAATAGCAAAACTAAATCAGGTTTGTTGCTTTGATAATTCATATTAGTAGGTAATTTTTTTAAATTATTTTTTAAAGTGCAGTTTTATTTTTAATGAATTGTGGTGTATGGTTATTTGGTTGTCATTGCTTTTATGTGAATATCGGGGAAACAAATTATTTATTTATTTCGTCGTATAACGTTATTAATGTGGAATTTTAATTTTTTTTTTTTCACAGTTTTAAATTAAGTGAAGTAATTTATTTTATAAGATAATCGTAAAATCGCAGAAAATTTAATAAAAGACTTGATGCTACTCACGCAGAAGAAGAAAGTGTTGAAAAAATAAGGTTTTATAGAACACCTGTGGGAAAATAAATAAATCGTGATTTGTATGAATGTTAATTTTAAATTAAGAATGAGGCAGAAGTAATGCAGCCAGCAATTTTACGAAGAAGTATGCAAATCTTAGGTGTTATCCACTCTGAAGTATGAATATTTCTGATTTCTGGTAAGCGTCAATTTTGCGTGTGTACCGATAAATAATAATATTTTGGCATCTATTGAAATAGCATTTTGGAATAATATTTTGCATATATTGGTAGCATCTCTTGAAAGCTAGAAAGCACTGAAATATTTCAATTAAAACGTAGAACTGAGTGCACCAAGAGACTAGTTAATACTTTATACTGACTTTTTTTATACTGAATATCTACTTTTAAAAATAATAACAAATTCTGAATTTGCTTTACCTTCTGCTTTGAAATCATAGTAGAAAATAAACCTTACTATTTTTTATTACACTGTGTAAACTAAATGGCAATTTTGTTCCGGACTATTGTACCTAGATAATGTGCTTCAGTTTTAGTTTATCATAAGAAATAAAAGTAAAGAAAAGGCTTGTAGGATAATTAATGAAGTTTGAGGCTTTCGCGCTTTCTACACATTATTACTGTTATTATCGCGCTAAGACCCGTAAATAACAGTAATAATTAATGAAGTGTTGTTAAATGTGATTTCAATTGATATTCAAAACATTTCCCTGCCTTCACATTTGCAGGTAACCACATCCTGATGAGTATTTATTTATATTTGATAAATCGGAGTAAGGCTGAGTCTTCAAAGCATTTTTTAAATTGATACTAATGAACCAAATACCACATAATATGTATTGTTTATGTTTGATGTACAATTAGTGTAAATATCGTAGAGTCTGTTGGCTCAAGAACTAACGTTCTAACAGGCTGCTACTGTATTTACTTTTGTATTTATTTTCGCTATTTTTCTGTAACAGTATATATTAACTTAATATTCATTTAATCTTGCATGCTTTGTTATGCCTCCCAAACTTACAAAGATCTATCAGATTGTAATTCATACTGTTCACATCCTTATTAATTTATTTTACTACGTAGTTACTCTAATATTTAATCTTCAAAAAATTACGCTTTGATAAAGTTCATATGGTTTATTATATCTACTTAATTAATTATATTATTATAGTTACATAGAAAAAATAAAATGCATCTAAATATATACTCTTTAAGTACAAAAATGCGGTGCTACAAAATTATTTACTAAATTATCAAATATAATGAATCTATTTGGTGCAATTGTTCTACATAAATATTATAAAAAAGCCGCTATTTATATTACAGATCCGCCCCTTTTCTCCTTGAACATCTATCTTATATTTAAGAATTGTTATTATATTAAATATACATTATTCTATGTAGCATAAAAGTTATAAATCTCCATTAGGTCTACAAATGTGTTGTTAGTGTATTGACACTGAGTCTACCGTGCGTGCTTGTTACAACTAACTTATGCCTACTTTTTTAATTAAAAGATAAATACAAACTTTATAAGAATGTGAACAGTTAACCGTAATTTTGTTAAAAAGCTCAACCTAAATGTCAAAAATTAGCGAACCAAAGGGTTTTAATTATTATTATTATGATTTACCAATATAAGTATGATGTGATAATAACCATAGTTAAAATATTTGTGTGCGATCGATAAAGTTATATTAATTTGAAAGAGAAACTTTAAATAATAATAATTATTTATTGAATAATAGTAAAAACAAATGATAGTTAATTTTTCCATACAATACAATACAATACAATACAAATATTCTTTATTGACACCAATACAGAAAACACATAAATAATACAGTACATAAACAAAGAACCGATCGCTCTTCGTCTAAAAAGTTAATTTGAAAGAAGGTATTAACGAAATTATTTACATTATTGAAAAACAAATTGATTGAATGCATAGTATGGTTTTCTAGCTCTTGTATCTTTTTCCTCTTAATTTATGTATTCAAAACAAATAACAAACAATTTTATTTAAAAACAATTCTCAAGTTAACTTTGTAAAGTCAATTTTGAATTGTAAAAGACAAATATATTGCTTACTTTCACTTTTCTTCTTTAGCTGTCTTCGTGCAAGTAATAATAAAGTTAGTTTGTTGATAGTTGAATAAAGTTGTTTACCTGTCCATTGTACTGGCTATTTCTGATATCTGCGGGCGTTTTTGTGCAGAGCGCCAATCTTTTCCCTGCGCTTGAGTTCTAGTTTTGCAGACATTATGATAATCACAGTATGATGTATTTGCTATTTAAGTGTGTATTTTTTGCCTGAAAGACTAAATACTACACTTCTAATATTTCTATTTATGTTAAACTATAGAAGTTAGGGACAAAAAAGAATGCCAGAGTATTAACTAGTCTCTTGGTGCACTCAGTTCTACGTCTTAATTAAAATATTTCAGTGCTTTCTAGCTTTCAAGAGATGCCAGAGATGCAAGATTTGTAGCAAATTTTATCAGCTTTCTTGAAATTAGTAAACTATACATTTAGACCCATTTGGAGTCCTTTTTATTTTGAAAGTATCCTATGTGTACTAAGTTGTTCCGATTTTAAAAGTGTGATACTTAGTATTGCACATACAGTAAGGATTTTTTTTTGTAGTGTTCAATAGTGTCCTACTGTTTAATTATTGCAGGCAGGTAAAATAATGTCATTAGAAATAGAAATATATAAGTGTCTTTATTTGCTTAAAACACGTGTATCCGAATACCCAGCTCTTCTGAAACGTTATTTTTAGTTTTTCGTTAGTAGACCACGGTTTGAATCTTATTTAGAATGGTGGATTTTGAACATGATCATTTGACAATATGAACTTGTCAACCTTGTAATCTAAATAATATGTATTTATTTGATGTTATTGTCGTGTCCTCGTATACCGATACCCTTGTCGAATTGCTATTTTTTCCGTCGTTTGTTAGTAGATCACGATTTACATACAAGTATATGCTCGTTCCATAAGTACTAAGGCTTATAGGTTATGTTCCAATTTAAACTCGGTTATGTACAAATACAAACATAGATGGCGATGTACTTTACGATTAATTTCTTCAACAAAAAAACTATTAATGCAAAGGGCCTATTCTCTTGATTTTAATACTTATTGAGTCATTCATATACGGCCATCTGCAGCTCAATAACTCTGAAGCCAGGTTTTTGAGGTCATTTGTCAGCCTTGCGAGCTATAAAATTATATAAAAACGTAAAACTATAAATATTTAGAAGACAAAGGCCTCCCCTAAGATTTCCACAACGATCAGTCTTGCTTAGTTCCCGTAAACATGGCTAAATTTTTAAAGTGTTGTGATTTATTGGTAGTGTTGTAGGGAGATGAGATGAGGAAAGATGGTAGATTTTAGAAATGACCCTCTTTTTTGCTTCGCCGTAGTCGGTAAATAATACGTTCGTTCGTTCTAATTATAATATAAAGCAATGTCCAAGTAATTAGTGTTTGAATAGACACTACGGAACAATTTTGATGCTACTAGACTTTTACACATACATTTTTTTTCATTATATCCACAACACTTATATGAAATTGAGCCATGTTTATGTTCAATTCGTCGTGTTTATGTCCTTTAAAGTGTCAAAAAGATTATTATATTGTATATTGTATTGTAAAAGCTACTGAATATCGCTTTATTATCAACATGTGCAGTCAACCAAAGAGAATTCCGGACCTTGCTTGTCTGGCCACTGACTTCATACCGGAAAATGGTCCGAGTGCCAAGTGCGAGTTTTTTACTCACGAAACGCGCTCGATAACGACGACGTAAACGTGCATTTTGTATGGAGAAATTTTAGTTCAGCTAACTGTCCACAGATGGCGTAGTTTCAACTCCATACAAAATCGCGTTTACGCTCTCGATTTCGAGCGCGTTTACTTTGGTTGCAAAACTCGCACTCGGCACTCTGGTCAGACCTCGTAAACGTTAGCGTGACGACTTGGACGCGTATAACAAAGATTGGTGTACAGATAGATGCTCTTGACCGCGACTCATGGCGTAACAGAAGGGGGGCCTTTGCTCAGCAGTGGGACTCAAAATAGGCTATTAAAAAAAATTGACATATAAGAGTAGTGAAAAGTCACTTAAGTACACACAAAGTAAACAAGGCGACTAAGGGAATAATCCAATCTCTTCGCAAAACGTAGGGATTAAGGCAAAACCCCGTAATGTAGTTCTTGCCTATAACAGTGGGATATTTTTTGGGATAGTGAGAACTTGGTCCAAGATCCTTACAAGGTGGACCGACGACTTGATGAGCGTCGCGGGAAACCATTAAATGCCTAGCCAAGTAGCCCGATCGCTGTGGAGATAGAAATTCGAAGGAGACCTTTGTACAGAAGCGGACGTCTTTTGGCCTTAATGATGATGATTACTTGATGTAGTACGTGGTGATGTAATAAAAATCATAATAAGTACGAGTATCACTAATACAAATAGAAGTATCTCGCCGATGAATTATCATACACACACAAAAAAAAAAGTTCGATGTAGTAGACAATAAAACTAACTTACTTAAACATAACTGTATACTAATCAAATAAGTCCATAATTTAATATTATCAAGTTGATGAGAGTGTATAACCAATAGGAACTGATCATGTCTGGAGATTTACTTCTTCAGACTTGTGACTTCCTTGCAAATATAATGGATACGCTCAGTCGAAACACTAAATCGTGCTATTTGTATGAAATTATGTTTATGTAACATCCATTCAAGTACTTTGTGACACCAATATATGCCATATCTAATACATAAATGAAAAATATTTCGGATACAATATATAACAATATACAATAATAGCTGCCAAATGTTGAGAAAAATGTTTACTTTAAATACTTATGTTTCTACTCCTTAACGTCTTTGACGAAAACTAGTCTGTGAGTACATACGGTAATGTATCGATCAACTGTTAACTGTTGAAACAGGAGAATCATCACAACTGCTCAGAGGTGATCGTCTCGGTCACCATAGGCCGAATATCAAACAAATAAAAATCATCATAATATGTCTATGTACACTTCCTTAGAATCCCCTTATTTACTTTACAACCCTCTTTACAATAAAGAATGTTTCAACTTAATGTAAATAGATAGAATAAATAGTCAACAAATCGATATAAACATTTTTGTTTCGTCAAATGAAGAACCATAACTCTAAAATATTAATGTATATGTTCTACGTCTAAATGTTGACTACCAGTCTCACATTTTAGTTTAATAAGTGCTAGAAGGTACGAAATATATGGAAAATAATACGCTGCGAATAGGTTAATAGGGACGAAACCAGATTGCACCAGTTCGCGACCATGCGCCGGCGCCGGTGCTGAGGGAGACGCAGCGCGGTCGCGTGTCGCGTGTCGCGTGTCGCGCCGCGTCGCGTCACAGGGCGTCGCGTCGTTTGTATCGCGCACCTACACTTATCGAACTCTGACTGTTCTGTTCGCCGTTCAAACCCTTACGCTACACTTTAAGTGGTCAAGTTTTTGGCATAAGCTGCACCACTACTTGATATGTTTCATTACGTTCAAAGCATCTACGAGTTGTGTTGACTGGTTGCGCCCGAATAATATCGATTAGGAGTTCGCAGCTTCCACTGATCTTTAGAGCACACGAGCTGGGATCGATTAAAGTAAAGTCCTTGTAACACTGTGGCGGTTACGAGCGGTTCGAGGTGAGATGTTGAGGGGAATCACCTTAGCGCCCCCCTTAGCGCCCCCTGGCCCACCGCAGCAGCGCGTCGGCTAACACGTCCAGGTGAGCTTTCGTCTGCAATTAAAACAATCTCATTAGACGTCATTATATCAAACTTGCGACCATGAAGGAATAAAATTTACTCGCCCGCGCGTAAAATTTTTTCTTCCTTCATGCTTGCGACATTCGCAGAGTGAAGGGAGCGATGGCCTTATTTATGTTACTATACAATTTAAATATTACACAAACAAAAACCGACAAGTTTTAATGTAGAAAGTTATTCTTGTAAGTTGTCGAAAGCGTACAATATTTTAAATATTCATTTTCATATTTTCGGCCCGAAAGTAAAAGAAGTAAATTGATACAAGCTGTGTTATAATTTTTTTAAATAAAATTGTAACACAGCTTGCATCAGCCATTTATAAAACATTGGAGCTGTAGGTAAGACGAAATTGAATTAAAGACGTTGATTCCGAACAAACTGCACGTGGCGCTACATGCTGACAAAAAAAAAATTAAGACGGAAATTCACGGCGCATTTTTGTGTTTTCCTTTTTATTTCAACTTCCGTACTTATGACGTTCATGAAACATTTTAGGGGCTTACTTACCACGTTATTTATATTTTTTAAATAGTCCTCACGTAGTCACATTTCCTAATGTTGCTTCATATAACTTGATAATATAAAAATGTAGTAGTATGGTTATCGCTAGTGTCGAATATTAAATTAGGTGATTAAATGTTAAATGTACTTCAATCGAGAAATGATTTTACTTAGATCTCACTAGATGAGACGGAATGCTGGTCAGAAAGTGTAAAACTTTAATCAATATTATTAGATAAAAGGGGTTTGAAAATAAATATCATACTAAATCTTTGATTTCGTTCAGTAATTACTTACACCAGATGTTTTGGCGTTGTTGCTAGTTCAATGTATATTGTCTCACGCTGGACTAAATTCGTGGTTAGGTTTTAAACTACATACAAGAACTTTTTTAGTCAACTTTACATAATATGTCGTAGATTAATCAAAAGCTACGTAGCCGTACACGAATTGCTACGCACATCGTAGATAATTAGTACTCAATTCACTCTGTTAAAAAGAGCGCGTCTTTAGGACCTACGTACATGTAAAAATTTCGTAGACATTTGCTACGACTGTCGTAGACTATTACTACAAATTCGTAGACATTTGCTACGACCGCCGCGTCGTCGTTGATATTATTATGGTAGCATGTGGTGGTAAGCTCGAGGCCCTGTGTGGATGTATTTGAACTCATATTAAAATTAGCTGTAACTTTAACAGATAGAGCTGAGGTGCGCTAGCGATTTTTTCATTTCGTGAAAATGTTACCAGCACTCACTATGTTCACGAGTGGGTAAACGTTTTAAATAAAAAAAGGAAGCCATACCGTTTTGTAGAACATGCAGGCCTGACGGTCCTCGTCTTCGCCGCTGGGGCAGTCGATGAACCCGTCGCAGAGCACGTGGTCGTCGATGCAGCGGTAGCGCCCCTGCCGGTCCGGGGTCGGGCAGGCGAACCGCTCCATACCATCCGCTGCCGGGGGACACTCTGACAAACAACCAAAACATTACAACTTTAAACAACACACCACTTGTAGTTAGTATTCATTGAATCTATGCTTGGACCCTATATCACAATTTACATGAGTTATTGTCATGTCGATTTGATAAAATATGTCTTTATAGTATGTTTTGTGACAATGTCGCCTTCGCCTGCCGCCCTGAGGGTTCCCTCAGAATAACGAATACGAAGCGCGCGGCCTTTCCAACCTCTTTGGGTTAGATACCCTGACAAACAACGGAACGCGTCAACGTCAAAAAATACGACTTAGGTTCTAAGAGGGTTCTAATCACCGAATTGACATAATGTCAGTGATTTATTTATTTGAAAATAATTATAATATTACACGCCACAAATCCTTATAATACATTACAAAAAATGTCAACTTAACACTGAAACAAAACATTAAACAAATTTTGTCAACCTATCCTAAAAGCCCGCCCAACTTCGCTCCCGGGGCAAAGGTGCCCATGACACTGGCTGTGTTGCCGCGCTTAACAGAGTTTGCCAAATGAAAGTAGAAAATGAAAAAATGCAGCTTTGAAAAAAATCATCGTGGCAATCCCGATTCTATGGATTTTTTTTTCTATGTTACTTTGTTGCCAGTACAATGTTTTCCAATTTCGTCGATTGTCTACTTTCATTTGCCAAACTCTAGCCACGTTAATGACATAATATGTCGGCTGTAATTGTTTTTTTTTTGTTTTTTTTTTTATGCATGCTGTAGCGCCTCTGTGTCGGACTGGCGGCGTCGGGCAAGCGAACTGCTCCATGCCGTCCGCCCTACACCGACATGTCAATGACCTAGTATGTCGGCTGAAAATCTGACCCCTAGCATGAGCGTATACTGTTATCCTGTTTGAGGGTATTTCAATATGGCGAGTTTCTCATGGTATTTTGACAGCTCGGTAAGGGATAATCTATACTAATATTATAAAGAGGAAAGGTTTGATTGTTTGTTTGTTTTTTTGTTTGTTTGTTTGTTTGTTTGCATCGAATAGGCTCCGAAACTACTGAACCGATTTCAAAAATTCTTTCACTGTTGGGAAGCTACATTCACCCTGAGTAACATAGGCTATATTTTATTTTCAAAAAAATTAGGGATCCTTACTAAAACTTCAATAATGTAACCCAAGGTGTGAAAATAATACGTAAAATATTCCTAATAATTGAAAATGCTCCGAAAGTACTGAACCCATTTTGGTGTAACTTGGCACAAAGTTAGAATAGACCTTAGGAAAGAACATAGGCTACAATTTACCGAGGGAAATTTTCTCATTCCCACGGGAACAATTGTTAAAGCGGGCGGAGTTGGCATAAAGATAGAATAGACCTTGCAGAAGAACATAGGCTAACTTTTACCACGGGAAAATTCCTCATTCCCACGGGAAAAACTATTAACGCGTGCGGAGCCGCGGCGGGAAGCTAGTAATATATAGTTTGTCACAGTGCGCAGTGGTCATTCTATAGAGGCTGATATAGTTTTTTTTTTTTCACTATGATAATTCATTCATCACTGTCATATGTCAATTCACTGTCATTTGTCTAGTGACATTTAACCAAATACCATAAAATAAAGTAAAATAAATCAAGGATGTGATAAGTACTAATTATAATATGTCACTGTTTTGTGACAGTTAACTGCTCTAGCCGTCCGCCGTTGGTCACCGGGATTTGGCCCCGATTGTCGAGGTTGAAATACGGCCCAAAATTGTCATATTTATTTATTTCTTTGCTTAATAGTATTTTTGTTTTGCTGAAATAAAGTGAAATTCAGTCTTAAAAAACCTCCATACTGTTATAATAAGGAAATCTCAGTTATCTACTACTACGAGTACAATACCTACAGAAAAGTATAGGATTAGATTTTCTGAACACACAGAAAACGGGTTACGGGTCCCACTAAGGCCTAAGGGTTTCTTAATTAGTGTGAAAGGCAATGTTCTGGTTATATGTTTCGGTAAATTCGCCGGGGTAAGAAAGCAACCGTCAGGCGTCAAATATCCCGCTCACCGTACGGCTTAATGAACTGTAAACATTTATTAACGCACGGTTCATATTTTGTGGACGACAGAATATACGAGTATTCGTCGCCGCCCTGAGGTCGCGCGCTAAAGCAATATGAATGGTTTTATTACCCACTATTTTTCTCAAAAGGTAAGCGTGCGCGTAAAGTGTTCGTATAAAACTATTTTTAGAGAGAGATTTTACGATGTTATAATGATGATTAACGACCTATTCACCTTTGCCTGCGATGAATGTTAAACTTTATTGTGTAATCATCCGCACATATTATTTATACTTTAGGGTGGTCGGTATTATGTTAGGGAACATAAGGAAAAGTCATCGTTGAAGTTGAAATTAGAACTATTAATGAATATTTATTAATTTAAATGTAGGCTTGGCTGTTGAAGGTAACATTTGAATAATAGTTATAAATTATTATCAAGTAAATTTCAGTAACACGTACCTTCGTGTTTTTGTTATTTTATATTTCACTTATGCCAGCCGTACGGTTTCTGATAAAGTTACACGAGTAAATAATAAAATAAAAAAGTAAATAAAGCAGTTAGTTGGTTGAAGAGTACGTGGTAAGTGTAAATGCCGGTTTCGCCGACCGGTACGCGGGCAGCGTGAGAAGTTTTGTGCGGAGCAACTTAGCGTTAGTTTTCAAGTTGAGCGGCGACTGTGAAGCTCGGGGAGGTTCGGGCCGCTTTATCGCGAGCGTCTATTTTTAGCCGCGCCGGGGAGTGAGGCCGCACCACCGCACCGCTCGCCTCTCCCCCCCGCCCTCTACTCCTACGGCACTGTGCCGCTGTACTAGAGTCCCTACTCTCTACCACCCGAAGCTCTTATTCACTTTGTGGAGTCGGGCGACATCTTGTGCATCAGTAAGCAGCCTCGGGATCGTTCAGGTAACCCAACCTTTGTTTTGAATGCCGTCTAATTGTAAATGTTGCGTCGTTCATTTAACCGCGAAGCAGTTTCAGTTTGATTTATTTTTGTCCTATTTTTATTTGGAAAAGTTTATATAAATACATAGCACGTCTATATTTAAAGAAACATTGCATTTATATAGCATGCAGATGTAAGGGTTGCCTGGTACAAATTGCTACTTTAGCAAAAACACCGCCTTTTATGCTTCTTGAGTGTGGATGAAGCGAAAGAAGTATGTTTGGATCGTAGCAAGTGGAAGGAAGTGGTCTCTGCCTACCCCTCCGGGAAAGAGGCGTGACTTTATGTATGTATGTATGTATGTTTATACACTTGTTTTTTTAGTTATGTCTTTTCACGAACTTTTTGTGTACAATAAAGTATATTTTTGTCTTTTCTACTCTAAGATATAAATAGCACGAATATCATGCTGGATGGATGGATGAATTTATGGATGGATGTTTGATCGTGTTTGTAACTCTATTGCGCAATAACTACTGAATGGATATTGATGAAACTTTACAATATAATAATATAGCTCATACATCAGAATAACACAGATATGTTAAGTCAAAGAAAAATTCCTCATTCTGTTGGAAAAACTGTTAGCACGGGCGGAAAGCTAGTGTGAGATATAAATGCAATAATTCCTTGTTTAGTAACTTCATTCATTAGACTGTGTGTGTCGTCCGTCGTACTGTTATGAAATAGCTGTCGTTCATCTGAGGTATCTGTGTACAATAGGGATTAAGTCCCTTTCATAATGTTTCTGATATAAATATTAATTACTAGTTGTTTGCTTGTGGCTTACATTTGGTTTGTTTTTGACTAAGTTTGGTAGGAATAAGCTTTCCCCATAACAAACGAATTATCTACCTACAAATTTCACGGAACTCTGGTAATTTGTTTTGGTGTATAACAACGTTTTAACTAGAATAATATGTAGCAGAAAGCTTAAATAACAATGTTTTGAATAAAATATATAAAGAAAAAGCACATTCTACTAACAAATTGATTAAATTATATTACTGTAGTAGGTAATGTAGATTTTATCTAACTTCTTAAAAATCTGCTTAGGAAATAAAAACCTCTTTTTTCTCTTTCACTGAACTTTTACAAAAGAATATTACGATAGAAAGAACACGCATTAAATTATTATAATTTCAATTTTTGACCCAGGAACGAACCCGCCGTTGACTTAATGAATTCTATAGTTATTTTATTATTCCTTTGTTTTATTTTTTTAATAAGCAGTCTCTACTTTAAATGTAACGCATTTTCGTATTATAAACATCTACAGTTTCTTAAGTTCAATAAAATCTATCTTAATGAAATTACTTTGCGATGACTATCGTATCGAGTATCAGGGCCGAGATGGTTAATGTGAAATCGGTGGAAAAATACGTAATTTGATGAGTTCTTGTGGGTTTATTTTGCTATAAATATCGTGGAGCGAGGCGTTTACGACGGTCGGTACGAGTACATACATATAGGAAGGTGTCTGTAAACGCGAAGATATCAACTATTCATGTCAAAGCCGTGCACAGGGCTTGGGGTTAGGGTTCTACGGAAAACACTTGACAATATTTTGCTACACAAAATCATATTTTTAAATGGCTTCTTTAAATCTATCTATTTATCTTCTATATCTAAAATCTATTATAATCTATAATCACTACACAGTATAACAAAGTCGCTTTCTCTGTCCCTATATCCCTATGTATGCTTAAATCTTTAAAACTACGCAACGGATTTTAATGCGGTTTTTTTAATAGATAGAGTGATTCAATAGGAAGATTTATATGTATAATACATACATAATATACTTAAGGATAACCCACAATAACCATTTACCCGTGTGGAGCCGGGGCGGGTCCCTAGTAAAATAATATAATAAAACTGTAAAGGTCACATGCCTGTTCATAGAAAAAAAAACTGAAAACTGAGTCAGGGGGATGTAAGAAAAAAAACAAACACATTTTTTTTGTTTCTCTGTCTGTTTGTTTGGTATAATCTCCGAAACTGCTAGAAATTTCACATAATGGTAACTTATACGCCCGTTCATCAGTTTAGATACTTTTTATTACGGGAAAATATCTCATATAGTAAATAAAATGCAGGTTTTGTGACTTACAGAAATATATTTCATATTAAAATGTATAAAAGTTTAGAAAATTTGTTTGGTTTATCCTTTTTTCATTCACGTCCTAATACTCGTAGAGCATCGGCACGATATGCTTTTTTGTATGGAGAAAAGTGACATAGGCCTCTTTTTACCTTTAAGTAGCGAGTAAGCGTCTCATTCCTATGGAAAAAACTATTAGTAAGATAAATACTGTACAAAACTGTATGTAGATATGCTTTGCAATGGTGAATATTGCTGAGTCAAGTTTTTTGACCTGTTGCTTACGTGCTACTGAAGGGGAAAGCTTTACCTCAAGTTAATTAGGTTGTGCCTTTGAAACGATTTTTCTGTCTATCTATAAAGTAAGACAAACGAAAACAACAAAAAAACACCAAAGGAGACAAAATGAAAAGGCATATATTCCAAATTAATTATGTACCTATATTGTGTTTAATATCATAACTTGCAGTAAATCAGTACCGTAGTGTATAAAGTGCTTCTTTTGAGTTTTGAAAAATACTCTTCAAAAGTAAAAAGTTATAATAACCTTCTTAAAAATATAGGATCCTAATTGGAAAATTTACATGCATTAAAATAATTTTTCTTTTGAATTTTAAGCTTTGAAATGAAGTGAATATCAGATAAAGGTCATATTTTTACGAATGAATCATTTTCGTAAAAAGTATTTTTTTTTAAATAAAGTCATTTTATTTTGCCATTAAGACGGTTATGACCTGTGTGCCTTAAGAATTTTTTTTAACAATAATAAATGATTCTTGTATAATTTCAAGAATATGGCGGAAAAATCTTGAAAATTCTAGAAGTCTTTGATAAAATAATTATTTATTTACATGAATTTTTAGAACATTTTAGATCAATTATAACAGTTATACACATTTTGGAACTTTCTAGATAATTCCAGATTTTTTAAGAACTTTTCAGAAGTTTTCATGAGTTAGAAGGATAAATGTATATTTTTTCACATTTTCGCCACCCACAACCGCCCGTCGCGACCAAACTCTCTAACTTCCACCTGGAGACAAAGGAATCACCCCAATTTATTTTAGAAAGAAAATCCTGTTTTTATAAACGAACATTACTACAGCGTGTCCGAATAAAAGCTCGATCATAGTAATAAGCTCGTGCTCATCAGTTGAGACATTTTATTGAGTTTATAATTATTAAATTTGTGGTTCGTTTCATGGAGCTAATGTCAATGCCAGACAGTGACAGATGGGCTTTGTAATAATCTATTTGTAAGCTCAAACGATAAATGACGTCCAACATCTTCAAACGTCTTGTTATTTAATGTAGAATTGTTGCTCCTTTGTGTGAGAATTCTATTAGGTATTTCCATCACAAAAACCACCCACGAAGATCGTTTACCACGGGCTATTGCTGCTTTTGTAAATCTGCGACATTTAATATTATTTATTGGTTCCGTTTTTTGATTTAATAGAAGCATATCTTACATCGATAATTCATATTTGTTACGAATTAATTTATTTTGTCAAACAGGCTAGGTAGAATCAAATTGTTTATTTTATCTTTTTAATAATTTTGACTTTGAAAGTCTTTGTAAATTGTGAAACTCCTGAGCCTTTAAAATCTCAAAGACAATGAAAGAGCTAGGTCATCTAGAGTCCAGTGTGCTCTAACACTGGACTCTCCAATCCAAGTAGGTAGAGCGACCACTTTTGAAAATGCAACAGGTTCGCACCGTATTAGGTAAAAAATATCTGAATTTGATGAGACATTGACTCGAAAACAAGTGAAAGAGCTCTAATGTTCGCATTTGCATTGTAAAAGTTTGCCAAAAATTTGAAAAAGTCAGCGGTATTAAGGCGTTTAATACCTATTTAGTGGTTTTGCTCTTTGGTTACTCTCGATGATTGCAGTGTCACGTTTGTGTAGGGCAATCGAACCGATCGCGAGCGCGGGGCCAGCAAGCAGACGCGGCGGCGACACATACGTCACACCCGTTACTACCGTCTGTACTACCGTATCGTCAACTCGATTTAACTTCAATTGTTGCCTACGAAATTTGTCGAATGTACCATAGTTATTTTTTCTGGGCTATCACGATGAAATTCTTCGTGAAAGAAAATATACTTGTCAAATGCGAGGTGAATTCACCCTCTCCAGGTTTCCGTGCAAACTAAGATCTTCATAATCAGCCGAAACAACTGGGCTGATTGAGATGAAATTCACACGTATGTAAATACGTGTCCAAAGACGGACGTGTATATCAAATAAAGCATCAAATAAAGAATTTGAAACCTGGAGGCCATTTTTAGGTGATAAATTAGGCACTGAAAAAAAAAACACTTACTTTAACGTGTGATATATCACATGAAAGAGCTTGTTATAACGATCTCAAATATACTTTGTTTTCAATTTCACGATAGATAATTTTGGTGTATTTTAAGAAAACGGCGAAAAATTACCATTCCCTTCCCTTAACACCGAATCACACCTGGAAGTAAATTTGAGAAAAAAACAACTGAAAGTAGGTTAGATTACAGGAAAACCTATGAGAGTAAATAAAATGTTAAAGTAATAGGATTTTGCAACTCTTGTGAAAAAATACGCTACGTAATTTAATTTTGAAATTACATAGCAATCCAAAATTCTAACTCTAAGTGTAGCAATCCAAAATTCCCAATATTTTAGTCAACTACTACTAAAAGACTTTGAAATAAAGCGATTCAGTTCTCTGGTTAACTCGGAGGAGGCTACTTTTTAAAGCAAGACGACTCCGGCGAAGTCAGGCGAGAGCCTCCGCCTGCTTATTGGATTTCAAGTTTGTTTCCAGTGCTGCGATCTGGTACTAGTTGGCTGGTTGGCTCATTCCGAGCTTCGCTTTCTCATTTTATTTCTTTAGTTACTTTGCAGGTTGGGACGTTGTTTATGCTGAGTAGGAGTTTTAATTGGGTAGGTACTTCACTGGCTAGAAAGATGAAGTTCTTTTTATGAAATGTCTAAACAATATTTTATAATGAAAGATTAAAGAGAATAACAAAAAGTGACGATATGTAACGTACAGTAGGCAGCACATGCGGCTGGACATGTTGACCTTGAGAGCGCCCGTATTCCGTAGCGGTAGCGAATATCCGTAGCCGTAGCGGTAGCGAATATCCAACCGCATGTGCTGGCTTCTGTACCTACTCATGAACCGATTTTGTACGATTTTTTTGAATTGCCATAATCAATCAGATTTTTTTAAAATGATACGTGTGATTGTCATTGCCATAGAGTAAAACATTAATTTAATCTATACTAATATTATAAAGAGGAAATATTTCATTGTATGTTTGTTTGTTTCCATTAAAAATAGGTTCCAAAATTTATGAACCAATTTGAATGAAACTTGGTGTAAAGATAGAATAGACCTTGGGGACTAACATAGACTACCTGCTGTTTACTGCGGGAAAATTCCTCATACCTACGGGATAAACTGCTAACGCGGGCGGAGTTGCTAGGCGGAAAGCTCGTTATCCAATTCAAGGGTTTTCTTTACCAAACATCTAAGGTATAAGGTATTAAGTCGATTTACGTACAAGTTTTAGTATATTCATTATTTATTAGTTTGAAAGGTCTACCTAATGAAGATTAGATAGAAATCAATCGAATAGTATGGGTAATGGGCAGTTTGATAATATAAATTGGGTTGAACCTTTGAACCTAATCAGGAAACACCGTAATGGTTTCCTCAGCAATCCCGTGGAATCGTTCCGAGCAATTAATATGTAAGACTCGTGTTTCCTAACCTTCTCCCTCTCGTACTTTAAACGCTGTCTTTTCACTCCACGATTAACCAAAGCCAAGTTTAAGTCTGAGAAGCAGCGAGCAGGTAATCCGGATTCAGAGTTCTCCAAACATTTCTCAAAATATGAAAGTGCGGTAACGCTGCTGTCCTGAAGCAGAATTTATATTACCATTATTTACAACACCGCTGAAAGTTGGGAATTTACGTAACGTGCCAAACAGTGAAGTAAGTAAATGTTTAGATACATTGTTCTATTGGAAACATAGTTTTACTATCAGATATTTTGATACAGGTCCTTGTGATAAAATATTCTGGGTTAAGTCCCTTATTTTTGTAATAAGTAGTCATAATGATGGGTATAAATATTTATTTGGCCTTTATTAATTTATTGTTCTCAATTATCTTAACCACTACTTATTTTACTGATGAAAAAATCTTTCATTATGGTCTGTTTCATATAAATCCGGACAAAAGTTCGTTGACCTCATTCTTTTCTTAAAAGTTAATAGTTTTTCTTAAAGTCGCAACTTTTTAGCCCTTCTTCTTTCCTAACGATTCCTTATACAGATATTGCCAAGTTTTTCAAGAAAACTCTTTATATTATAAACTATACTTCTTCAACACACCAGAACTCCACATTCCCCCGATTTATCCTGTGAAAGAAATAAAAATGTACAGAGTTTAGCCATAAATTCTTCTTCTTCCTCGGTCCATTTCTTTTTAATTGTGCAAACAGAGACAATGACTCTATAACTTAAATAGATACAACTGTAAAAAAGTAACAACCTCCTGGTTAATGGAAATGTCCTATTTCGAAACAGAGAATATCATCAAACTCATAACCTAATATACATCCATGTTATCAAAATTTTCTTATAACAGTCTGTAAAAGAGTTGGCGCGATAATCAGTTTGAACAAAACAATTTTATAGCTTTAGTACATAACACGCACACACACTCCCGCTCACACACACACATACACACACACTCACGCATATACATACACACTCTCATTCATACATATGACGCCGTCCAATTGGGGAATTACATCTGGGTTTTGGTGACCTGAAGCACAGACTCACGCTCACCACCAAATTACGTATTTTGCGATAATTTCCTATAGTTTTATCGTATCGTCGTTTGAAATAAAGTGGAAATAAATGTGCGCATTGTATGCAGGCATCAATGACCTTTTGTCAGGATTAATATGAAACAAACCATAGATGAGCTACGCTTGCGTCGCAAAATCTACATAATACAGCTTTACCGGACTTAGAAACTGAAAAATTGTTGCATAGAGAATTCAGAACTTCTATGAAAAGTATGTGTGATATTATACGGTGTAACTATTTAAAACATAAAATTAATTACTATTTTTTTTCCGGTTTTACAGTAGCTTTTGTAAATAACATGAGATGGTTTAAATAAAAGGGAAACTAAACTCTTACTAATAAATTTATCGCAATCTAGTCCGAGTTAAGCCGAGGGAAAACAAAGTGGAGCGAGCTTGTGTTACCCGAGGGTACAATTGTCTGATTGAGGTGATAAGAGCACTACTTATCACGCGGTGTCCAAAACTTTGTGGAAATAGGTAAGAACAATCCATGCCCCTTCGTGAATTAGTTTGAATGTAGGTACAAGTAAGGTAGAGAGGGAGCGGGTTCAAAAGTGTGTAAGAAATGTATAAGTTTATAATACTTAATTTTATTTTTAGTTTTCTAGTGTGCAAATTTTCTTCTCTCTCATTTTTACAAAGTGAGAAAAATTACACTACTCGCATGCGTTAAGATGCTTGTTTATTAATCTTTTTGGCAAAATTTATTTTTTGCGCATATTTCAGGATATTTCTGATGATAAAAAAAATAATTTACAAATATTGACCGATAAGTTTTGAATCTACAGTTATGCAAAGTAGGCCCGAAACGCTACATTTGAAATTTTTTTTAAAAAATAATTTAGGCCAGGGGGGCAGATATAGCAATATGTTATATATTTGTAATCTACTCATGATTCCCTTTCATTTGATACCGCACATGGCAGGTTTATTTTTTTTTTCGGCCGCCATTTTGGATTTCTCGTACAAGGAGTAATTTTTCGAACTGCTAATAGGGATTTTCGGATTCAGCGATATCCAAAGCCCACGAAAAGCACTATTAGCAACTTGTTACAAGATTTGCCTCTGACAATCAAAATTCAGAGATTGTTTCCTAGTCTATAGGGCCGCGCCGCCGCTGCCCAACAGAATTGTACTAATATCATAAATAATAAGGTAACCAATCACATTTGTGAAAAACAGATATCAGAATTTCAATATTCCGTAAACGATTCATACATTTTTTCAATTTCCATTGTATGACTTGACATATTTTTAAATCTCCACAATAACACTTAACAGAAGTATTGTTTTTCCGCACAACGTTATTCCGTTTTGTGACTATTGTGCTGTGAAATTTTCAATGAACACTGATTGTATAGACACGGGACGTTTTTTATTTAATGGAATTTGCCCTGCAAGTCCCTTAAATTGGGCAGCAACATGGGTTGCTTAGGAAAAGTGGTTCAGTTTTATAAATACTACCACTGTGTTGCAGATAAACAAGTCCGGTGAAGCTTGATTGGTCGTACCTTTTCGACACAAGCATAGGTCAATTAAAAAAAAATGCAGATAAACAACCATTTAAATTTCACGGTGTACGTATATTAATAAAAATGTATGTAAGCGCATTACTTTAGGATGGCTGCATCAAGTTACACAATTATTTTTTTCACAAGACGACGACGATGTCTTCATGACTATTAACATCAATTACCTACGTTATATTATTAATAATTGTTAACTAGAAAACAAGCAAATTATCGTATTATTATTAGTACCGTTATGATAATTAACTAATTATTTGACGTAACTACATTGTCATTATGTTTGCGCGTGATTGATTAGTATACGGCCTGCCGGCAAGCGGCTCATCGCGATTCACCTTGCGGGAACAACATTATTTATGTTCTGCTGTTCATCAATCAAATAATCATCTGGGATGTTATCAATTTGCGCTTAATAAGTTAATCGTAGATTTGTATTATATTTTTGTCTCTACCACCTTTGCTGATTAGTGTACCAAAAATACAGACATAATACCTACCACTGGTAGGACACTCCATACAGAAAACGCGTTTTGACAACCTACTGCTTTTTGAATAACAACTGAACTGAAAAACAAGTCAAACACTAAAACGCTATATAAAACACCCCTGAACACCCCTGTCAGAGTCCCGCGGCGCCGGCGGGGTGCGGGACGGGGGTAACTCATTTTAGTGCGGGGGAGTGAGTGTCCTTTCTGTACGGGTTAGTACTATTAGTTTCTTCTGTGATAATACTTGCAATCAATACAATCCTGTCAACTAGCTGAAGTAGGTACGGGGGGTTGTTTCGTGGTTGTATTGCTCTAAATGTCACGCAGCTTTCCGTTCAAAGAGGTTGGAAAGGCCGCGCTTCGCTGAGTTTCTATTGTTCGGAACTGACGGAAAACAAAAATATATCAGTATCAAACAAGGATGTTATAAGTAGTTACCGTTTTAACATCCTTGTTATCAAATCTCATGTGTATTGGAAGGATCGGGTCACCTTATACGAGTATGACGTCTCTATACTACCCACAAATAATACCATCCTTACTGTATGTGTGTGTATTATAATGGGGGACGTACTGTACATACATACATACATAAACTCACGCCTCTTTCCCGGAGGGGTAGGCAGAGACCACTTCCTTCCACTTGCTACGATCCAAACATACTTCTTTCGCTTCATCAGCACTCATTAATCTCCTCATACATGCTCGTCAGTTTAGAGTACTCTTGACCCGACCTTTTGTCAGAACATCCCCGATTTGGTTTTGGAACGTTCGTCTTGGTCTTCCCCTTCCAACGCTTCCTTCCACTCTCGCCTTATAAATCTGTTTAGTTAATCTCTCTTCACTCATTCTCTCCACGTGACCAAACCAATTTAGCATCCCTTTCTCAATTCTCGTCACAACATCTACTTTTACTCCACATTTCTCCCTTATCACACTGTTCCTAATCCTATCACACAATTTTAACGCCAATCATACCTCTCAATGGACGTACTGTACTAGCTCAAATTAAACTCCGAAATACTTTAAAACTATTTATTTATAATTAACACATCAGCACATTATGTAAACTCCCTAAATATAATCGACTAATTCCCGGATTTGGAGAATCCTGGAGAGATTAGGTCTACTCTAGGAAAGCTTCGCGATGTATCTTAAACTAATAATTAATATATTTTTAAATTATCCTAATGAAAACAAAACAACATCATAACACACACATAAGATAAAATATGCAAAAATGTAACCAAAAGGATCATATCATATTAAAACAGACAAAACCCTTGCATACAAATAACTTTACATTCACATTTTTAGATTTGGGGAAGAAGAGGACTAGACCATTCCATTGTGAACTTGCTCGATAAAACCGCCGGCACGCCTTCCTCAAACAAAGTGACAAAGGTACAAGATTACTTTATGAACTGTTAAAAACAGACAGAAATCTTTCATGTTTCCTAATTAAAGCTCTTGTTATTTCATAAGAAATACATGAAAATAATGAAAAAATATTTTTTTGAACTTAATTCTCTCTATGCGCAAAAAGATGTCGTCAATTACAAAACAAAATAGGTTTTTAAAACGAATGGCGTTCAAATTTAAAAAACCGTGTAATTATTTATTGCCTCCCTTAAGAGATCGAAGAGACATTGGTGATCAGATATTTTTATACAAACTAATAAATAGTCATATAGACTCACCCTATTTGCTAAACAAAATTTTGTTCCATTGTCCTAAATTAAACTTTCGCAAAAAGAAGACCTTCCAAATTCCTACTTGTAAACGCAATTTTGCAAAAAATAGATTTCTCGTTCGCGCATGCTCAAACTTTAATAAAGATTATGATGGCATAGATATATTTTATGAAAACCCTAGCTCATTTAAAAGACTGGCTTTAAAAAGTTGCTTGAAAAGAAAAGATTCAAATATCTAGTAACATCATTTTCTTACATTTCTGATGTCTTATATACCTATAAGCGTTTGTATTATATTACGACTTGAGTTTTAGTTGATCGGTAGTGTACAAAAAGTGTTGAGTGATTGTTATCTTTATAATTCATTGGTGGAAACTGTTTTGGCTTGTGAGTTAAAAAAAAAGCATAATGAACCTATGTAATAGTATAAGCTGTTTGTTTCCCGAATAAATAAATAAAAAATAAAAATAAAATTCTGAATAGATTTTTCAAACTTTGTAAACTCAATCCTTTAGCGTTTTTTATTCATACCCTTGAGTTCGGTCCCTCGGTAATCTTCCAGGATATTTCTTTTATCTGGATTAAATGCTTTGAAGTCAAGCAAAAAATATAAATGAGAGGAATAATATCCCAGAAGGATTAGATGGTTAGCGTTAATTTAGTAGCCACGTTGGCGGTGAGAAATTAGCGATTTTTTATCTTTATTTGCAGGTTTAAACTAAGTTAAACATCAATTCTTGCACTCTTTTTGACTGTTTCATTAAATTGAATTTGTGTCCAGAGTAATAATAACTATACAAGTATAAGTATGTAGTATTATTAGTGTAAGATCGGCCTATACTATTATGAGTAACTTATTTTGTGTCCTTGAATGTTGCCTGTAATAAATAACTTCTTTGAAAATAGCAGATTGTTTCGTATTTCCAATTGAGCGTTTGTTCCGCAGCCAAATTTTCTTTTGAATGCTTTTTATAGAAAGAAAATCAAGTACAAACGTCTACCTAAAAAGTGGAGTATAAAGTATAAACATATTCTAATAATAGAAATTCCGCTACGAGAGTACTTAAAAAAAACCTTCACGCAATAAAAGCTCTTTTAGTACCTTATAAATAATATCATTGTTGTGTCGGTCTTTTCAGTAAACAGTTCCAATTTTTGTGAGCATGAATCAGATTGCGTCACGACTAGCCTTATAGTCGGCCGTGGGCACTGGCCCCGAAAGCGGGAGGGGCCGCCATTAATCATATCAGGGGTTATTGCTTCAATGGCCAGATGTAACGAAGAAAGATACAAACGCTCAATGGACCGGACCTCCTTAGCGCGAAACAGTTTTCGTTCCCTCGTGCATGCCATTATTTACGAAAACAGACAATAGTTTTACAGGTAATCATGCAGTTATTTTACTTGTTCTTTATTTGTTTCTAAGGTTGCCTGAAGGAAATTTCTACTTAGCAATAAGGCCGCCTAGATTTACACTTTCTTTACTATTTTGTCGTAAATTTTACTGCTCTGTTTTTTTTTCTGGTGTGCAATAAAAATTATTCTATTATATTTTTTTCTTTTTTCTTTATTTTTTCTGGTGTGCAATAAAAATTATTCTATTATATTTTTTTCTTTTTTCTCTATGGTAGATCAATTAATATTTACGTAGGTACCTATTTCTTTTTAATATTTTGTTGAACGAAATTACTACCAATAATTACGTCGGGACAAAATCTATTTGTGTTTTATTTAAAATACTAGGCTGTTTTTTCGACTTTCCCGTGCAGTTTTCAATAGGAATAAGATATTTTCCCGCGGTAAAAACTATATAAGATGTTGGCCGGTGATGCAAAATATTATTCGGTCTAACAGTTTCGGAGATTAGCCCGTACAAACAGACAAACAGAGAAACAAAAAAAAAACTGGATATGATCTTAATATCACTTCTTACCTTCTTACATACCCCTGACTCGGTATTTAGCATTTTTATCAATGTGCAGACTTTCGACCTATACATACAGTTTTATTATATAGATTACATAACATTACATTTTATTAAAATACCAGAAACCGATATTATTTCCGAGAAAAATAATACACGCGAAAAATAATTTCACAAGACATATGGAGCGATGCGGATTGTGATGTTGTGTGTGATAAACCTTTTGTGATGTTATCTACGCATTGTATTTGGCGGGAAAGGTCAGTTTATCGTTATAGCTTGTTTTATTGGGCACGTATGACGCTCGTTCGAAGGGCCAGGAGAATTGCCAGATAAGCAGAAATGTGGAGATTGCTTGTTTTGTTAAGATGTTGGGGTCGCTTCGCATCAATTTGTTTAGAATCTTCGCATAATCAGTCCAAACAATCCTTACAAACCCTGGTGTCAGAATTAGTGGGTCGCCTAGGCTTTTGTCATGGTTCGTGTAATGACTACATCCGTAGATAGTAGCCGAGACCATGCCATGCCTTCCGAAGCACCCGTAGCAGCTTCAGTAATTTTTTTTGGACAATTAGTGTATTAACTACCTAATACAAAGTAATATATGATGACATCATCCTAAAAGTTGCGGTTCACCAGGTCCTTGGCGAGTGGCGAGCCGTCAGGAGTGGCGAGATTGAAGGGTTCTCTAAGCACTAGTAAAACACACGAAACTCGATCCAGCACTGGTTGTTTTATTTATTAACATGGATGCGTAGCTCAGTGGTATAAAGAAGCTTATACTTTACAAAATTACAAACTAAATTACGAAATACGGCTTTCTAGGCCAAGGTCGAGGAAAAAACTGAGGAACAATGGACGAAGATGACGTATGAATGATGAAAGAATTCCAAAATTGAAATTTTGAATTTAGACGAGAAAGAAATGGAAAATGAGCTTACAAGGCACCTCGTTATAAATATTGTAGGTATATCTCTGGTATGTTTTTGGTTATTATATTATCAAAAATACCCCACGAAGAATAGGATTTATTAAATAGCAAAGCAAGAAAACTGAGTAAATTATACAGCTTTTAGCGTTTTTAAATTTTGTTGCTAAGGCATTTGTTTTAGCTGAGAAAGCTTACTGTGCCGTTGATACGAAATATTCTAGTGTACACTTTTACCAAACTACAACATATCATATCTTGGCTCCGACTTAAATCTTATTCAAATTAATTTAACTAAATTGTTGAAGTAATTTTTTTAGTTATGAATCGACCAAAGAATACACTCGAGTCGAGACTTAATCTTTACTTAAATATGAAAGCTCGTCATTATTTACTTCATAAATCGCGGCGCTTTGAAGATGATAAAATTACTTACCAAGGGACTAATGAGTATAATTTTAACTTTAATGTTACCGCCATTTTCTTGTTTTGTGTAATAAAGTAATATTTTCGGCACTGGGTCTAGTCTGGGTTAAAATAATCAACAGATGATTAAAAAAGTTATGAAAAGAATAAAAGTGGTCAAAAAGTAGATTAACAGAGTAGGGGTAGTATAAGTTTTCATGTGTGACAAGAAATAGTTTTGTCGTTACCTTTTTTTTAATTGACCTATACTTGTGTCGAAAAGGTCCGACAATCAAGCTTCACCGAACTGGAATTTTGTCGTGTCGTGTGTCTTATCCTATTGGAGGATATTTCAATATGGCGGGTTTGTCACAGCTTTTTTCGGTCACATGTGTGATTGTTTGTCACAGTATTTCTTGTTACCAGCCCTCGTAACATGCAGTGCTATGACAAAAGTTTGTCACACATTAACTGTCAAAACACCCGCCGTATTGAAATATCCTCCAATAGGATAAGAGATTACGCACGACATAATTATGTCCGTCCCGCGTGGATCGGGCATGTTAGAGGGGCTGGGCTATCGGTGTTCACTCTCAAATTCAAAAATTTCCACGTCGTACTAATTAATCTAATTAAAACATATCCTTATGAAAAGTGTCAACGCATCGGTTAGCTGCTCCCAGCAATGCGTCCCTAAATTATAGTGGCGTAAATTGTCGGTGAACCGGTTTAGTTCTAACTTATTGAAAAGCTTCTTAACAAAAAAAAAAAGCCGCCGAAAATACTGAATAGCAATAAACGGAACTCCGGCGGAAAGCTAGTTATTAATAAAACTATGAGTGCCTGTATATTTTTACTTTCTCTTCAATTTAAAAAATAGTTTAAAATAATTTTACAAGTACATTTTTAGTCAATAAGATTTGAAATTGAGACCCAACCCAACAAACCATAAAATAAATTCGTTCCTTCATACAAATTGCTTGCTAACAGCAAATGTATTTTTATTCACTTAAATGTCGTGTTTCTATAAATGCCTCCTAAAGAGTTTTACTCTGTAACTTATGTCCTATTCCAAATCGATCGTTCAGCGCTGTACTGAATTATTTAGAGAGCACGGCATGCAGATACGGCGTCTATGATATTTATAAATGAAGGAAAAAGGTCTGTCCGAAAAAGACACCTCTTTGTGTACTTAAATATTTTCAATAACTTGAAACAAAATCAGTAAAAATAAATAGGTTTAAACATAAGTTTTTAATAATAGACTAAGGTTATGGTTTACGAAGCAATCAACAAAACAAGTCAGTACAACTTGGTATTTATTTATTTACAACGTATATTATTTGTTCCGTTAGACATTAACCTTACGGAGTACATTGTTCGCGATGAATTTCGATTAGGCATAAAAAGGGAAGAAATCGTCGATCGTGAATCGTAAATTCGTAATGTCATCAGCGTTACCTCACATTAACATTGACCATTCGCGCAGTGTTCACAAATTTATTTGTTTCATTTTCCGCGTTATCTACAATCTATTCTATTCGCCAATGCATGAAAATGTGTTTTAATTAGTTCATTAAAATAGAAACAAGAAAGATTATCATAAGTAAAATTTGCCATTATGAAATAAAAAAAAATCGAGGTTTCAAGTTTTAACATGTGTTTTCGCTGAAACATGACTTGCTGGCTGATACTTCATTCGTGCTTATACGAGTACAGCTTACGCGTGTGTTGTGTTGTGTATCCTATCCATGATATATTAATGTATAAAACTAGCTACCATTCGATTAGCAGCGTTAGAGCGTATGTGTAATTTCATTAATGGACTGTTACCCACGCTTCGCTGTTACGTACTCCCTTGACAATACCGAAATATATGAGTAAAATATTGCTGGCTACAACACTCTGCCAACGGTTCGAAGGATTATAAAATGGTTGGAATTAAATCGATTCCGTTTGTCACGCGAAGACAGTTGAATTGTTCCGTATGGAGGGTTCATATTTGTACATTATAGAGGTGGAGTGCTTAAGCTGAGAGTGCAGAGTCGGTTGGCGGGTCGGCGGGTCGGCGCTTGTCTACGGATGCCAAGAGGAGGAGATGCCAAACAATAGGCAATATCGGCGGTGGCGCGGGTTATAGTTCCGCTGTCGAACCGCGGGCGGAAGTCGTTCGTATGCACACACCGTACGCGACGCGACATGCCGCCAACGCCCGCGCCGCCGCCCGCTACGCCCGCTATACGCCCGCTGCCGCCACCTCGCTCATAAACATGTGTCGTTGCACCCCTCACTATTAATTGCATTGTTTATTTGTTACATTCATTCACAATTAAAACCGTGACTATTTATTTTCTGTATAATCATCAACATTTCTGTTTTATTACGAAATTATAAAACGACAGCCAAACTTGGTTTAAGGAAAGCTTTTAAAACTGTGACGTCACTGAAGTGTTCTAAGAAACCTATGATGAATAAATGAGTTTTTTTAAGAAGTGCTGCTAGCTAAGAGCGTGCCCGTGGGACAATTACCAAATTGTAAAATATTGAAACTCAGTTTTATATTTATAGCTATAAGCTGTATGTTAACACGTAGGTAAATCGTGTAACCGCCAAAGTAGCATATTAAAATAATAATTGAAAAGCATTATAAATCTACAAACTCTACACTACCGTAGTGTTTTTAGCCACAAATGGATTTGATATTTATTTCATTTCAAATTATTATAAGGTCATACATGTTTGCCCCTTTTCGAGGAATTTAGGATTTATTTGATTTATCATAAAATAATATCTACATTTTGTATATTTCCATATTACTCCCTAGAGTCATACCATAAAATCCTTATTCCACGAAAATGCTTTAGCTACCACGTGGATGAATGGAATGTTGTGTGTGTGTGTGTGCGGCTTACAGAAGTATCTAACATAAACTGTGAATTTGCAAACAAATGTAGCACAGTAACAAAAACAGACCTTACAATGAAATTATCTATAAAATTTGTTTACCTATTAGTAAAAGTAATATAATTTTTAACTGAGTATTAAGAAGATAATAAACTTTTAAAAAGTATTTTTATCTAATTTAATTTGGGGCATTACGACAAACGAAATAATATGGAAAATTAACAATATGGTGTTTCTGGTCAGTCCCGTGGTTACCAGGACAATGAAGCAGAGAGGACCGACTGACCTTACTAGGCCAGGATTTTTTCCTAAAATCTAAATTACTTTATTTACTATTAGTTGGAGCTTAAATTATTTTATTTAACCTATAATTACAACTCAAATATTATGTCCCCAACGAGGGGCTCGAGCCTACCCTAAAATCAGGCATTAGTCTACCTCGCTGGCCCAGTGCGAGTAGGTCACCTTCACACACAACCTTTGAATTACTTTGCAGGTACGTGTGTGTGTACGTTTCATGACGATGTTTTTCTTCGCCGCCGTAAGAGCGTCAAAACGTGCATATGAATACGAATATTGAAAACGCACGTACGTGCCGAGGCTTGTACCCGTAAACTTCCGAATGGAAGTCAACGACCTATATCTGGATGGATTGATCTGACTTGCCATCGACATGAAAAGAATATGAAGAACGACCCTGTCCACTTGTCCATCGAAGATCTTAACTTATCTAAGAGTACATTACCCGAAATAAAATAATTAGATTTGATTATAATAGCCATATTTTCATTCATATTATAAGGCCGCATATTGACTCAATGATGATATTGTATTACTTGTATGTTAATGGTGTCAATAAAAAATATTATAGTGTATTTTTATGATCTTACAGTTTATCCATGCTTGTCTAAATTTGTAATATAGACACATAAAAGTTTAAAAGGTATTTGAATATGAAAGATTCAATTTTGCTGTATTCCTGAGAACATAAAATTCAGTCCTAGCAAAATTAGTCCTTACTACAAATCCTACAATATCAAAGACCGTTTTCTCGGTTATCTTAGTATGTTCATCCCAATCTTTGGCGAAAATTAGCTATCCATTTAATTACGTCTGAATTTGCAATTCAAATCTTTGCGTACAAATTCTTACTTGAATTTACGTATCTGTTTTCTAATTAATACTCTGCTATCTCTCTGATGTTGCCCATCGTATTTTGTGGTGTTATTCTGTGCATACCAGTATTTGGAGCTAGTTCAAATCTCTTAATGTAGAGTCACATCGAGACATCCACGAAACGAGAAAAGCTTTGCGCTGTTATCTTCCTTTATTCCCACTATCCTGATGTAAGACCTCGGCACGTGTTCACATTAAACTTCTAAGCGCTCTGTATTATGAATGACTTTCGTTGAATACTGCGAAAGAAACTGGATTTTATTTTGCATGTGTAGTTTGATACTGGCAAGGTTGAGTGCCGGCTAACGGGTGTTTTAACTTTTCGTGAATATTTTTGTGTTTGAGGGTAGTTGGGAGTCGCCAGAGCCGCGTCCGCAAGTTATGCGCGGCCGCGGACGGGCTGGCGCGGAGCCAACCGCTGACACACTCGTTACACCCAGAGCCCACTATCTAATAGTTTCGCCGTCTTGCCCATCTCTCTGCCTTTCAGAGACCATTTAATCCACTTGTTTATATTTGTCTCGAGAACTGGAGCACTGGTTACTTTACGATTTTCGTTCAGTTGAAATTTCATTTCTCCCAAGAAATGTGTTTGTTGTTGGAAAATTATAAAGTACCTACTTCCGTTTAGTAGCATCCACATACTTTCATGTTTGGGATATCGTAAAAGTGCAATTGTGCGGCTATTTGCTGGAGGTAGTATAGTGTAGTTGGAGTCGGAACCGTAAATACTTAGAATTATGTCTCGTAGCCACTGCTACGAACTTTTATTGCTTTTGCTACGAGCTTTGGACAAAACTTTTCTTAATTGTATGTTATTTAATTATGTCTTCGTGGTTATACTGATCTTCGACGAAATTACGAGCCGTAATATCAATTTCCAAACTTTGATAAACAGGGAAAATATTTTATCTTACTTGCTTTCCGACAGGCTTGATGTATGTATGTACCTAACTACCTATCGACATTTTCGTGGATCAGTATTTAGTTGTAAGATATTAGGCTTGACCTTTTGGAGAGGGCAAATTTAAGTGAATGTGAGCCGAGTGCAATGAATAAACAATGTCGGGAAGAGTTTCCCCGGCGCGACCCTCGTCAGCCCTGCGCCTGCGCACGCGACACATTGTACCAATCGCTAAAACAATGCCTCACTAAATTGACTTTTATCAGTCCATTTGTTATAGAAACATTATTAATTACTATATGTTTTGGTTGTTTTGGTTTTGGCTTATCGCTAGATCGTAAATCGGAAATTTTTAATGAAAGGGCCTGCGACGTCTAATTTGGTAGCTGTTCACGAGTTCAGAGGTAATTACGAAGTATGTTTACATTGGTTCTGATTGGCGATAGCGATTTTGGGTCCAATTTGTAAAACAGCCCGAACTTGCCCACTTGGGTGGCTATGATTAACCATATCGCACTGATTCTAGGTCATACTAATAAAACTTAATTGGGGTTTGAGGTCTAATGGTCGATCGCAGATACGTCCGGGCTTCGCTAAAAATAAACTTTATAGACGCGTGCGTGAGAAGGTTCGGAATAACTGAAGGCTAAAAATGGGGTCGTTTCCCTTTCGTCGCTATTCTTGTGATTTTATTTTTACTCCAACTGGGTTAAAGAAAGAACGCACAATGAATGTAAACATGTTTAATACGGTGGGAGCCGCAGTTCGCTTCCTCAAAACCGAGTGGTTTTCCCAGAGGAATTAGCGTTTGTCACGCACCAAGAACCCTCTTTGTATTTGACACATTGCAATATTTTACTGCTGTTATTTCAAATTCAAATAAGATTATTTTCTCTCCTGGTTAATTAGTATAAATTATATTATATTATATTTGACGGCCTCGTAGCCTCGTATTCGTGTGATGAGCACTTGTGTTTGCTTTGTGTCTCGATGTTGTATATTTATATGTGTATCTATATCAGCTGTCTGACACCCATAGTACAGACTGCCTAGTTTGGGGTCACAAGGCCATGTCTGAGATGTCCCACACATTTATTTTAATTTATTTGTTTTATTATATTATAAATAACAATATCACTGGTGAAATAAACAGGTATAGGCACAGCAATCTGCTGGTTTCAAGCCTTTCCTTAAATAACTTCATTTCTGAAACGTTGTTATGGTACTTATAGATAGAGCCGTTCAAATATAAAAAAAAATCTGTTGTAAATTAAAAGAAAAATCTTAAAATCTCTTACAGGTTGCAAGCTGTAGAAAACATTATAATAATTATCTTCTAATATTACAAATTTCAAATAGAAATTTGTATGTTTCAATCTCTCAATTTTGCAACAATAGCTAGACATAATGGAATGAAAGACATACCTTTAGATATGATAAATAATATACCGGAATATACTTGTATAATTTTTTATCCCGGAAAAAATATTACTATGCGGCCTCGGGCAATATTAAGTTTTTATTAATATTTTAATAGGGATATAATACAAACCATGTATGTACACATACTGTAGTACCTTTGTTATTTACGTCGCTCTTCTTATTTATACTGTTGTTTACTTCAAACAAATAGAAACATAGTTCGCCCGCGAAGCGGAACGACGCACCTAGACTAAAATACATACGGTATGTTCTTATTTTCTGTTTAAGGCTTACTTGGCGTCTGGAAATAGAAGTAGATTTTCGAAATACTATTTAAATGATACATTATTTTAGTTTTTCATAAAAGTCAAAGTATTTATTTATAACTTCTGGATTTACAACGCTTAGTTAAGTCAGTTACATTTTCTTTTCATCAATTTATTATCTATATATCTATAAGTACTAATATTATAAAGGGGAAGGTTTGATTGTTTGTTTGCATCGAACAGACTCCGAAACTACTGAACCGATTTACCAAAAAATCTCTCACCGTTGTTGAGAAGCTACATGATTCCTGAGTAAAATTTTGATTAACTAGTAAAAAAATACACAAAAATATTCCTAATACTGAACCGATTTGGTGAAACTTGTCACAGAGATATAATAGACCTTGGGAATTAATATATTCAACGTACGATTTATCGCGGGAAAATTTCTCATTCCCACGGGAAAAAATGTTAAAGCGGCATAAAGATAGAATAGACCTTGCGGAAGAACATAGGCTAACTTTTACTGCGGGAAAATTCCTCATTCCCACGGGAAAAACTATACTAATGCGAGCCGAGACGGTTAGCTATAATAGTTATATTCCACGGATCTGATTCAATCATCCCAACAAACTGCACTTTAAGAAACAAAGAACGTTGTATCGTTATTCCTAACATCATTCGTTAGTGATATACAGTTAGTCTGACGGGCATTTTTTCCGTACAGAATAGTTTCGAAACAACATGTTTTGGGGAACCGTATGACATTCATGTATGGGTTACTGGTACAATAATAAAATTTATTGTTTTACATAAATACATACTTATATTTATAAAAACTTGAGAAAGCATAAAATTAACGAAGCTTAAAAGGCATGTTACTCATAAGAATCTAATAGAGATAGATGGTCCTTACAATACTATACAAATACTACAATACTTCTTGATAATATGAAATTATTCTTGCTGCCATAGTTCTCAGTAATACTATTAGGTTAAGAAGCTATAGAGGAATACAGATTCCTAATCTCATCTGTCTCTCCAGATGCTGCGTTAAGTATTCAGGGAGCATGTCATGAGAATTGGTTGCGTAGGCGCGCTCAGTAATGCTCGATATGAGGATGAGGTGATGAGGTGGTGGCGGTTATGATCGCACGTCGAAGCGGGGCAGAGCACCTGCGCACAGGGTGCATCCGCGTGCAGCCAGCCTGTCTGGCGCCAAAACTCCCTACCCCCTTCCCCCACCCCGCCTACACCCGAGCGCTCCCATTTCCACGCCCGCGCTTGTTTTCAACTTTGATTGATAATTTGTTATTGAAGTACGTACCTACCCATCCCGTTCGAAAACATTACACGGCTCTATTCAAATTGGAATCAATTGTGCTCAAATTAAATAGAATCCGGTGCTGGTAAATTTGTACGGATACAATAGAAACATTAGGTATGCTTTTGCATCGTTTGTATTTTGAGATGATATTTTTGTGTACCTACAGTTTTTACCTAGCAATTTGTATACCTAATATTTTATGCAATAATAGCTTGCCGTCCCGCGGCTCCGCTCGCATTAACGGTTTTTCCCGTGGGAATGAGGCATTTTCCCGCGGTTAAAGGTAACCCGTGTGTTTTCACTGATGTAAACATATTATTGTTTATTATTCTAAAGTTTCATTCAGTAGTTTTTGCTTAAGAAAGTAACATACGTCCATATTTATACATTAAATTCATCCATCCGTCCTCCCTCACAAACTTTCGCGTTTATAATATTAGTAGAATATTTTTAACTCGGGAAGAACAAACACAAAAGATTCGGTCATTAGCTAGTCATGTAAGTGGTATACAACAAGGTATCGTTCGATCTAAGACAATAAATATAGAAGAAAACTAGGAGTAAATCTTAACGACAACTTAGACTTGGTGTCTGGTAAAAAGTAAACAACTGTATTTTCTGCTTAGAAATGTTTATTTTTATTTAGCAATTGTTGTGCCAGAAAGAATTTCTTGAAAGCAGAACTTGAGCTTGCTTGATTTCTTTTTGGTTTTGTACGGTATGTATTGACGACCAGCCTCACAATAATTGGATTCAGAGTTTGATATGGTCACAGAATACCAAATATGGTAACTTATAAAGATCAGTTTCTTCTCATTTTTCAGCAATAAGCTTATGCGAGTCATTCTAGCAGCGCGCAAGTCTATTTATTTATTTCTGTGTTGATAGCACAGGTTATGATAGGTGGTGGTGGTCGGTGGCCAAGTGGCTAGGCCCGTTGACTTCCATTCCGAAGTTCGCGGGTTCAAAACTCAGCACGTACCAATGTGTTTTCGATTTTCGAATTCATATGTACGTTTATTCGACGCTCTTACGGTGAAGGAAAACATCGTGAGGAAACCTGCACACACCTGCGAAGAAATTCAAAGGTTGTGTGTGAAGTTGACCAACCCGCACTGGGCCAGCGTGGTCGACTAAGGCCTATTCACGCTGATGGGTAGGCTCTAGCCCCTCGGTGGGGACATTATGAGCTGTTAACGAATTTCAAAATTATGGATTTTAATCATTAGGTTATTTAATGATTATGGATTTTCAATATATGCATTTTAAATTAAGGATTTTAATATAGACCCTTTTTTTATATATTACGTACTCGTATGGTATTTGACAGTAAGAGTAGTTTAGGCGGAATGTTTGACCTGCGACATGCATAATGTAAATGCTTGCATGCCATTCGGTTCGCAGTGGACCCCATTAGTTTAAATACCATGTTGCACATACTTTGCCGTGGAACGTTCTCGCTTTCCGCTAACTGGCGGCATTCAGATTCAAATTTACTACCCACGCAACCGCCACGAGAGGCCTTACACCACATGTGGTTGCGGTGGATATTTCAAATATACTTTCGTTCGTTTACAGCTTATATAATGTCCCCACCCATGGGCTAGAGCCTACGCTAAAAAGCAGGTGGGCTAGCCAATAGGCCTTGTCGACCACGCTGGCCCAGTGCGGGATAGTAAAGTATACTCTACAACACTAAAATAAATCAGTCATTTTTTTAAAGGAAGTATTGTTGTTCCTACAAAAATATATCGCCTGGATTTCCCAGCTTATATTATTTAGCTGAAAGAGATATCTTTGTAGAAATTAACTCTTATTTAAAAGACGTAATAAAAAACAAAACAAGTCTTCTTTCAGCGAAATTTCCTATCTACATTATTAAAAGCACCTTCCCTTCATGAGGCACAGTCGTGGGAGGCTTTTTATATAAAATAAAAAAGGAAAAGGATTAAAATTACGTTACAATTGTTCTTGGAATTGTGTCGCGGAGTTCGTTAGTGAAGGTTCCCGCCTCAAATTCAAATCACAGTGAATCACTCTGATTCATCATAATAATATTGGAGGTAATCAACTCTCACACCACGTCGATGCGAGTCTACGTGACTTACGTCAAAATTGATATAACGTGTGAGATATTAACAAACAATTTGACTTAGTATCGTTTTACTGTGTTGGAAGGAGCATTATTTATGCAAATTATTTGAAAGCTTTAACATATAATATATTTAAGAGCGAGTTCAAAGAGCAAGTTTTTTAATTCATTTGTGTGGTTATTTAATGTTTTCATCATCATCATCATCATCTCTGCCGAAAGACGTTCACTGCTGGACAAAGGCCTCTCCCATTCGAAGATTTTACGATGAAATAAATACATGCAAAAAAGATACCTGCACATGAAAATAATGACTAAAGAATTCATTAACATCCTTGACAATATGTTTTCTTCTTATTTGCGACTCTAAACAGCTTGGATCCAGCAAAAACTGCTATACATCACATTTCTTTTCCACACATAAACTTTTTGAAAGGAGAAGAAGGACTGGAAGGAAGTGTCGGAAGAGGAAGACCAAGACGAACGTTTCAGGCTCAAATTTGGGTCGTTATGATAAAAGGTCAGGTCAGGAGTACTCTAAGCCGACGAGCATGCATAATGATGAGTAAGATATGTCGAGGTCGATCTTTTTTAATCCAGCTAGCGTAAACGTTTTTCAGCTGAAACTGTATCACATATCTGTTGATCAATTATTTTGATCACTTTTGGTCAACATTTGTTTCAGATCTATTTCTGGATACTGTGTGTAAACAAAAATGATAAAGGTCATGTAACAGAGACAAGTTTTTCGGAAATAAACATAGTTAAGGTATTAATAGAATGTTGTGAGAACGTGATATATTTCCTGCAAAATTAACTTTTTTATATTTAAATATTCTTTGTTTTAAAATAATATTACAAATAGAACAGTTTAAAATAAACATTATTAAGATAAAGAAAATAGTTGTATTTTTCAAAATATTTGTTTGTAAATTCTCTATCTTTTCTTCTATCTGTACTATAATAAAACTGAAGAATTGGCGTATATGTACATTGATTTGTTAAAAAAAAACTGATTGTAGGTGTTAAAGGTAGTGTAGCTGAACACAAAAATACAAATGTTGAAAAACATGTCAGTCTGTCTGTCTGTACAGACACAAGCAGACATGTTTGTACACGATAATCTCTGGAACCATTTTGGACCGATTTAAATGAAATTATGCATGGTGGTACCTTATATCCCCAGTCAACATCTTAGATACCTTTTTCCACGGGAAATAAAAAAAACAACGAGGGCGTAGCCGTGGGCGACAAATAGTTGTGAATAAACTGCTTTCTTTTCAAAATAAGATGTTGCACGGCAGCGGACTTTTTCTACTCTGTTATTAGACTTCTGTGCGAGCCCTCAACCTTTGTTTTCCAAAAATAGGTTCTCGTGTATGCCTTTATTTAATTAATGTAGGTAGCCCGAAGGAAGCGGTAAGCGGTCAGCCATCTAGGGCGTGGGTGTAATGGCCTGAACTTCGTCTTTATCGCTGAAAATGCAAATCATTGGATGACATTATTGTTTATCGATGGTTTCCTATGGGCTACTCTTCCGTAACATCGTATATCAGGAGCTCTTATCGACTTTTACAAGTTTCTTTTGACATTTATCGAGGCAAACAAAGTTCTTTGTAGCAAAGTTTCAGGATTTGTCGCATTTCCACTGTTTTAACTCCCACGAAGTTGAGGAGAACTTAGGTTTTGTGTATGTGCTACACTAGACTACGAAGCTACGAATAAGCTACGCCGTAGCAGTAATATAGTAGTATGCAATTGTTCACAAACATAGTTTCATATATTATTCCTTACTGTTGCTTTCATCGTCAAATACGAAAAAAGTTAAAACAAAGTTCAGTTAATAGAAAGCAGCATTCATAACTAGAGTAATCCTTAAAAAAGGCAGGTATAAACAAAATAGAATGTATTGTTTTGTTTGGTGACATTGAAAGACAAAAGTACGAACAACTATCATAATATAAACTTGTTTTGATGATAAATTATAATATTAATAATGAAATCTATTACTCTGGGTTTTGAAGAACTCATTTAAAGTTTCGCTCAATATCACTGACACAATAATATTTGTTTCTCAGAACTGAATTGACTCAACGTTCTGATAAAATTTCGGACTTAGATAAAACTTTATGAGAGTATTTAAATATTGACTTATTCTTAAATTTCATTATAATTTACTTCTTTATTATATAATTTTAAAAGTTAAACAATATAATAATAATATAATATTAAAATGGTAGAAATTATTATTCAAAACAAATCATTTAACTATGCTACCAAGTCACTGTAAGTATTAATTTAAAATTAAGAGCGCATTTTCAAATACATGTGACATTTCAATTTAACGAAAACAAACTCATCAACAGAATGAATAAAATATATTTAAGTAGCTATTTTTGAAATGATTACGTTGATTCAACGCACTAAGAGACAGAGTTGCACTGAATAATTATCTGGATACATAATTGTCAAGATAATATTGATAATAGCGTGTACAGAAAAAATACGTGTATTGTAACACTTTGTGACTCAAATTATCACACGGATTTACAATAAAAATTTTAATTTTTAATGTGATTTTGTAATGAATTAAAATAAAATGAAATAAAAATAAGCATGATTTATTTACCCGTGGATAGGTAATTATCAGATAATTTATGAAAATAATAATAATAAAAATATTGATAATTTGCAACCCTGCTAGGAGGTACCCTTGAAATATCTAAAATTACTGCCGTTTTTGGTAGTTATTTAATCCTGAAAGAGTTGATATCACTTAAGTTTAAAATCAACAATTGTTCGTTCAGAATACAAATATATCTATAAAAAGAAATGAGACGACTTGTCTCAGACTCATAATATGATAGAACGCCATTATCCACGTACGTGCTGTTCCCAGATGGGCCGAGATATGACTTACCTGTATAACCTATTTGATAAATATTGATGTTTTATAATGCTGGCCCAGTGTTGACATACGATACGACCGGCGACCCTTGATATTTTTATGGTGCAGGTTTTCGATGTTTTCTTTACCAAAATCCTCCTGTTTTTGAAGTCAGTAAAAAATAATAGGAGGCACCTGGGAGGAAAGCAACCACAAATCCAGGCTCGCCCGAGGCTATATTTATACTGTATTTTATTTACCTCTGATAATATAGCTATATAAGAAAAAAATTAATTACGGATATTGTTCGTAAACAAGATAACTCGTGTTACGCTTTGTCAAATATGCTGGCTTGAAACGGCAGATTTACCATTAGAACTGTGTTCGCTGGACGCACGGTCGCCGGCGCGTTACGTGCTCAAATGGCCACAGTACTATAAACTAGGTATATAATCGCCTTACCACATTGATATTTCACACTGCCGTTTGCCGAATGCGACAGAAGATCAAACTACGTGGAATTTGAACTAGGTAAATGTCACAGTGGAAATCCTTGAAAAGGCTTTGTTCCAGCAGAGGACGTCTATTGTTGAATGAAATATTCAGCAAAGTTTCTTTCTGATATCTTTTTTTTTACATGTAACATGGACACTAGATTTACCAAGGAAAGTGATAGACTGACGAAAATAAAAACTTCGTCCTCCACAATAGCCCGCTTGTGAAGGTTTCGAGGCTGTCAATTTAGTAAACGAACTACAAATTACGGAGCGCGCTGCTCTTTTTGCGACCTTTTAATCCACTCATAAAAATTAAAACTTTTGCTGGCAACAACAGAAAAGAATAATAAAAGTATTACCTAAAGGAGGAAAAAGTGGCTGCACTTATAAATATTTCATTGAATGTAAATACATAAGACAACTAAATTTTGATTTGTTAGCCAGTTGTTAGCATATGTAAGTAAACACATAACTCCTTTTGCTAGTCGATCAGTAAAGGCTTCGAGAATTAGGAGTAAGCATATTATAGACCGTCGAGCATGAAGGAAAGAAAAAATTACGCGCTCAGACAGGGACATCAGTTAATGCCTTTTTTTTAAATTGAATTGACCTATGCTTGTGTCTAAAAAGTACGTCCAATCAAGCTTCACCGGACTTGAAAAGTCGTTCACGACATGAAGCTTAGTTTCGGCCCAATTTCACCGCACAATTAACCACTTTGTATTATTTATTGTATTTCTGATATTTTATGACAGAACATCACGACATGTCGTGAACGACTATTTGAAACAAAAGTGTGAAAGTGTGTGTGAGTGAAAAAAATATATCACAGCCGGCACCCATAGTACGTTTTGATTACTACTCCATATGGGCGCGTAAATTTTTATCTTCCTTTATGCCATCGAGTTACTTTTCAAGCAAACATTCAGAATTTATGAGGTAGAATTTACATTCAGACAAATTGATTCGTAGTCCAAACTTTATTAGCATTTCAAAGAGATTGAACGGCATTTTATCATTTGAAACTTTTATCTCTGTTGTGTAGGACTCATCACGGCCAGGATGACGCAGAGGCAAATCTAAGCCGCCGCCGGCAAGGCTTGGGTTCGGTTATGAATAAGTTATGAATGAATATGAAAATAAAAGTAATGAAGTTAGGGTAAGGAACTGTATTAAGCAAATGAACAGCGGGGTAATCCTCTTTTCCCACGTGTAAACCGTTTTGTTTTTAAATATTCGTATTTCTTATATTGGGTTTTAACATCAAACATCTCATAAAGATACAAATATTATAAAGAGGAAATATTTGATTGTTTGTTTGTTTGCAATGAATAGGCTCCAAAACAACCGTTTTTAATAAAACTGGTACGTAGATAAAATAGACCTTTGGAAAGGACATAGGCTACCTTTTACCACGGGAAAATGGTAGAGTGGGCAAAAGTTTCGATGAAACTTGGTACAGTGATAGAATAAGCCTTGGGAAAGGATACAGCCTTCTATTACCACGGGAAAATGGTAGGTTGGGCGGAAAGTTTTGGTGAAACTTGATACAGAGATAGAATAGATTTTGAGGATGGATATAAGCTACTTTTACCGCGAGAAAATATGTTATTCCCATGGGAAAAACTGTTGGCGCGGGTAGAGCCGCAGGGCAAAAAGTGTGGCAGGGCGAAGTGTGATAAAAAATAGGTAAGTACAGAGGCAAAATAAACATTGGAAAAGGGCATAGACTACCTTTTACCGCGGGAAAATACTTCATTCCCACGGAAAAAACTTTTGACTGTGTGCGGAGTTTCAAAAGTTAAAAGCGAAAGTAACGCTGACCGTGTTTGTTACGCTTATTCAAGGCCAGAGGCAGATTATTATTATTATAAGCAATTTTTTCAGGCTGGAAAACATCTCGTTCCCACGGGAAAAGTCGAAAACCAACGCGGGCGTAGCCGCGGGTGGGCAGCTAGTATAAAATCTCTATTGTATCTATTTCACGCCGAGCCAACATCGTGGCTAGATATAATTTTCAAAGCATTTTACTGTGAAATTAATTGGTTTATTAATTATGTGGCAAGCTTCACTGTTGCATGTTGTTGCCTCGGCGTAAATGAGGCTTTATTGTTTCCTTTATGATTGCACGCGGTCATATTTGACAATATTAAGACAAGCGAACAGTTTTCAAGGTTTAGGTCATAATCATAGTCCAAGAAAACAAGGTCTAACCGTTAGACCACGTGACTGACACAAGCCTACGTCATTTTGCGCTGTTCATCCTTGTCTATTACACGCATTCGACAAGGATAAATAGGCAAAATGACGTAGAATTGACGTAGGCTCGTGTCATTCACGTGGTCTAATGGTTAGACCTTGTTTTCTTAGACCATGGTCATAATCATAGTGCAAGTGCTACACAGCTCAATATTTTGAGTTGCATTGTAATTTTTGAATGACAGTTATATCTGTACAATGAATATCCTGTGTTTGAGAAGCGGTCCTTGAATGACCTCTAGCAAGGCGTGTCGGCGCCAGCGCGGTGCTCGGCGTCGCAATCCATACTTAAATCGGATTATCCCTCGTAAAACTTTGCGCCGTGGCCGCGAAATCAAACATTTTGTCAAGATTAAGAATTCATCCAATAGCCCATCTTATTTACGAAAAAGAAACTTGCTACAAAATTTAGGAGTTCAGGATGTCTTAGGTTCGCCGAAAAAAAGTTATTTATAAAGTAATTATTTCACTTTTTCTGTATTAAACGGCGGGTTAATTTTGAACAAAGCAGTAAACAGTTTCCTTTATTTATATTTCAGGAAGTATGTGCGGATTTTCAGGAAGAAAAAGCTTGTGTAGTAGTCGTGGAGTCATTCACGATCATTTTCCTTCAATGTTGCCTTAAACGGTTGATAAGGTGGGTCGGGTAGGCACTCGTCAGTTTCCTCAATTCGCCAGTTTCTTTAATTCGTCATTTTCATAATTCGTCAGTTTTTAAGAAATTCGTTAACTGGTCAGTTTCACTCGTCAGTTTTGTTAATTCATCATTTTACATAGCTCGTCAGTCTAGGCTTTTGGCAGGGTACAGTCGAGTTGTCAAACCGAAAAACAAAAACTGAAAAAATGAAAAGCCGAAAAATTCGTCTGGTTTTCTTTTATTTTTATGACAATAATTTTTTTTTTGACTTTATTTTAAGGATAAATATAATTATGTTGTGTACCTACTGTAATGTTAGGTAGGTATAATAAATAATATGTTAAATATGCAAATATGAAGGAGCGTCGTCGGTTTATTGGGTAAAGTCATTGTTTTCATTCAGGAAGTATCGTTTCAATTGCCAACACGTACTCAAGTTTTGGAATTAATTTGTAGTCACGTCTATTTAACGGTCTAATTATAAAAACTGTTCGCACGACAGTTTTCTGCTGCATAGTAATTTAAAGGCGATTGAAATTTTTTAACTTGCGTCGAAGGTTATACGACTATTTACTTTGATTAGTGCAGGCGTTTAGTGTAAGAAGAGAGACAGATCACGCGTCGCAAAAAAGAAATTCAAAAAATTCAAAATTCAAAACGTGTTTATTCAAAGTAAGATTTTACAAATCACTTTTCGACGTCGAGGCAAGTTCACGATTTGGCTTTCTTCTGTGGAGAAGAAGACAACGCGGCCTTATTTACTGTTTAGCACAAATTCGTTATCTAGTACTTGAATTCTGTACATGCTCTCGCACTTGAACTAACAAAGTGAATTCAGGCCTATAATAAAATCACATTGATAAAAGTCTGTTCACCCAAAGATAATTCAACACGAAGCAGTATCTCAGCAGAGTCCCAAGCTTTTTAAAAATGTACGATAAATTATTGCCAAGTCTATCGCTGAGCTTGTTATTATAGTAACACCTCCCAACCGACCAAAGAAAAGGCTGCAGCAATGGACAGACGCATGCTGTTTTAATTTATTTGTACGAGACATTGTTGAGACAATGTTTTTTTTCTTAGTATACAAAAATAGCATACGGGGATTCTTGACTGACGTCAGTCAAGAATCCCCGTATGCTATCTCACTTCATCCATAATATTTATTGAGCCAAGCTGTCATTAAAAAGGTCTCTAATTAACTTTATACACTCATAAATAAGCAATATAATAAGCAATGTTCGTAATTAAATTATAGTTTCAGCGCTGCCACCACGAAGCGGGAGGCGCGAACTTGTTTAATATTCAAGAGACTTCAACGTTCTATAAATTAAGAAACCATTTTTAAAATGTAGCCACCATAAGCACAGAATACCAAATAGTAGTCCCTACCATATGTCATAGCCATAGGTTCAGGTTCTAACTTTTATAGCAATCTATTGAATACAAATTTCTAAGTTTTGTTGGCCTACAACCCTACAATCATGAAAGGCAAAACAAGAACTATCGTCTTATATGCGAAATACCTAAAATAATCATAATCAATATTCATAGACTAATTCAAAATGTTGTCGGAACAATATAATTGTAATGATGCCACCCAAAATATGTTACAGGACTGGGGTGATAATGTAGAGAGAGTGGTTAACGTTATTTCAGAATAATTCCATTTCAAGCGAAATCTCCTATATAATAAAATTAGGACTCGGTTAATGGTTTGCTGCGGTGTTGGCTAAAATATTTACGAAATTTTGAAGGTATCATTTATTCAAATGTTTTTAACTTTGATGTTTATTTTTTGTGTGTGAAAATAAATTGACAAGACCCTTACTCGTATCTAAATGCGAACATTATATATACGAGTATAGAAGTTTTAAAATGGTTAGTACTTAACTTACTTACCAATAAAATGAACAAAAAAAGAGATGTAAATTTTCTTAATTAGAAGTCAATTGGAAAAAGAACAAAAGTTTGTATTTAACCTAGCGTGTACTATCACTACATAGTATAAAATAAAGTCGCTTTCTCCGTCCCTATGTCCCTATGTCCCTATGTCCCTTTGTACGCTTAAATCTTTAAAACTACGCAACGGATTTTGATGCGGTTTTTTTTAATAGATAGAGTGATTCAAGAGGAAGGTTTATATGTATAATACATGCATAATATACTGAAGGATAACCCACAATAACTATTTTCCCGTGCGGAGCCGGGGCGGGTCGCTAGTTCCATATAAATCCCTGCATCACCAAGGTGTGCCTGTAAATCATAAGATTTATTCGTAAAATTAACTAATATACTGGTTCTTGCAGTATAACTATGTACGTGACATAAGTGTTTATTATTTGCATATAATTACACGAACATGTCACAGGTGGACCACGAAGCAGATTTTGGCTTATTGTTTACTTCACTTTAAGCTTAATTTTGGACTCTATAGGTCGACTCCTCTTCTGGGATGTGTTCTTGAGTGCAAGCTGTGAAATAGCATAACCAGGCCTTTGTGTCTAGCTAGAGGAATCAGGAAGGCAGAATAAAGACGTGCCTTACATTATATAATGTATTTTAGATATCCAAGAATAGGTTGATATTATGTATTGCAGTATAACTATGATAAGTGTTTATTATTTGCATATAATTACACGAACATGTCACAGCTGGACAGATTTTGGCTGAAATGATAATGATGATCATGATGTATTGAACAGATTTTTCAGCACCGTCAGCGCGAGTCCCCTTTTAAACCTCTTATATATATAGCAAAATACTTGGACTATTGAAGAATATTTAAATTTGACCAATGTGTGTTGCCAGTGATGACTTACGGATCAGAGACGTTGTCGCTTACGTTGAACCTCATAAGTAGGCTCAAAGTCACTCTTATAAGTACCTATAACATTTAAATAAAGCTGTGTAATATTTTTCACAAAATGGATAACATTACCTTACATTGAAGTATGTGTGATATGATAAAGTTTCATCATTTAATCAGTATGTATGTGACAGTGTAGGCAGATACCTATCATTCCATTCTATAGGTTGCATAAGGAGCAGAGCTCCTAACTTTTTTTATAGTAATATTGTTCATATTGTTGTGGTTTGTTTTGTTTTACAACAGAGACATCTTTTATCCAGGAATTCTTCTTTTATTTAGAATATATCCTGTGTTGCCACAATAAAAATATTCAAAAGGATTTTGCTGACGACGAACTATTGTTTGTATGCGGTAGGCAGCGATATTCCGATAGTATCGCTTGAAACATATCGAGTGTTAGAGCACAAAATATAACAATTGTACGTGAAAAGTGCTTCGTTAGTCTTAACAGCGGCTTCGTTATTTCACAAAACATTTTTTTTACTTTGAACGTTGAGTAAAATATGAATATTTCAATACCTTTTAAAATGTATATTTTTTAAATATTTATGTAAATGGGACTTAAACTAGTAGTCAAGCATATGGCGGCTGTAATAAAAAATGAAAACCCAAGTCTATAGAATATTCATGCATTTAAATCAATGATTGTATTCTATTACCACTCGTCAATGTTTTGTTCTCAAAATTAAAACTGTCTTGTTTCGCTTATTTATAAAGTTAACATCGCGTACCAGTGTTGTGCCACCGCTGCTTGTAAATTAAACAGAAATAATATCATTTCCAGGTTTAATTATAAATCTGCTCGGAGCCTCGGTACGTCATTATTGCTTGTTTAACAATTTACAACGGAAACCCTCCATCAACGCGTCGAAAGGGCTGAAGTTAACATAACTGATGGCGCCCACGTAAATTGAATATATTATTGAAAAACATTATTCATTTACCGTTAAAATAATATAACCTTTGATTTAGAAAATTTCGTAAAAGTGTAATGTTAACCTGAAAAATAATATTATTTTATAACAATGTTCTCATAAAGGTTGACTTGCGCATACAATAAAGCTATGGGTAATATTTTACAGAATACAATATGAGATGGAGTGCTATATAATATATGTAATATTTATTTATTGTGCAAATAATTATTAATAAACAATATGTGTTACAGTCAAAAGTCATAACCGGTAAAAACCATTTATAACTGAATTTGAAAGTAGCTAAATATTTTGCACATAATATAATTATTTTGGATTTTCACAAATGAATTAGACCCTGAATTTAATAAACTAATCCTCTTTATAGTCACAATGCGTTGTGGTCAACAAACCAGGACACGTTTTTGATTATGTCGCTTCTCTGGGTTTATTGTTTCTGAACAAAGTTGTTGCAGATATATGGTAGGTTTCCTTTAAATATAGCATATTTGTAATATACCAAATCAAATAATAATAATAATTTAAATTTTCGTTCTAAATGTTTAACCGTAAAACAATTGATGTAGAGCGTAATACGAGTATGATCTTTTGCGTTCAAATAATGAACTCGGTCAAAGATGCAGAGTACAATTTCCGTGGGAGAATTTTCTCGCGTTTGCGTCGACGTAGTGTGTTTGAAATATTGTGCATTTCCGACTACGTAGTAGTTCTGAGATCATTATCATACAGCGAGCAAGGTGTGCAGTAAATACACACGTGCTGAGCCGGAAGTATTATGATGTGCTGTTGTAGGTACTTTTATTTATATTTACGTTCAATGCTCGCTTAGACTTATGAATAAAAAGCATTCCGCCGCGGCTCCGCCCGCGTTAACAGTTTTTCCCGTGGGAATGAGGCATTTCCCGCGGTAAAAGCTAGCCTATGTTACTCAGGGTGAACTTAGCTTTCTAACGGTGAAAGAATTTTTGAAATCGGTTCAGTAGTTTTTAAGTTTATTCATTACAAACACACACACACACACACACACACACACACACAAAATACAATATTTCCTCTTAATAATATTAGTATGTTTTAAACGATAAAACAAAAAGTGTAGTCAATGCAGAAACTGCACGCTTTTTTTAACCGACTTCATTTAAATAATAGATATAATAGTTTTCAATGTAACGACAGTACGCCGACTGCTATCAGATTTTGCTCGGACTAGCTATTCTATTTTTTCCTTTTGTTCGATATCAAAGACAAGATCTAAGCTGTTTCTTTTATTTTACCGCAATAATAATACTTTTCCATTTAGTGTTACTGGAGAGGAATTTAAAAGAGCTTTACATAATAAATGAGGACAGATTCAATCGGATTCAAATTTAGAATCTAATTTTAGGTATGACATGTAATTGACCGAGCAAGCGCGGCGTGTCTCCGTTTATTGGGCAAAAATTTATTGCTTTCGTATGTCCGTCTGTCTGTTCTTCTGTATCAATGGTCGCATTATTCAATTGATTATTGTTAAAATGACGAGAGTTTCAACAATTTTGTCTTCAGTTTTTATATACTTAATAAAAGATTTACTATAAAAATAGGTTAAGTTACAGACACAAGTGGTTTAGTTATACCGTATAAGAGACTTTTTTTTTAAATTGACCTATGCTTGAGTCGAAAAAGTACGACGGATCAAGCTTCACCGGACTTGCGGGGGAGCGGAAGACTCTACCCCAAAAAAAGTCATATAACAACACGACTAGGGGCGGCTCGAGGGAGCTTCGGACCACGGCCTAGCGCGTTGATGTCTATTTTTATGCTGTTTTACTATTTCTTTGTCAGCATATTATAATAAAAATATGTAGGCTATTGTCATTGTACTTGGGCTAACAAAGAACACAACAAATACCTTTCTGGAGCGAACAATTAAACGACGCGTTTATGAAACTTCATTAAACCGGTATACAAGGAGGAATCTTTTAATAAAGCCCGCCCGTCAAAACGCTAGCTCGTGTACAAATTCAACTAAACTAGCACTAGTTAACCTAAGTCATGGATATACATTTTACTCTATGATATATTAAACGAGTTATAAACTCATCTGATTCCTAATTTCAGTGCAAATGCGCAGAAGGTTACTTCATTTCATTCGTATAATTTCATAAAATTTTAGCAAAATGTAATGGGTCAAGATGTCTCGTATTAAAAGTAATTCATGTGAAATATTTCCACTCGCTTTCACAGATTTCAGTTTAGATGTCATCCTTTATTTTTTAAAGCAAAAAAGGAAGGAGCAGGGCGGTTTATCTGTGGAGTTATGCTGTAAAGATAAGCAGTGTCAGGATATGTGGCGATGCTGCGTTAAGGTGTCCCGAAGTCACAGATTTATATAATAGAACTGTAAAAATGATGCAATACGGATTAGAAATACTTAATATTTAAAAAGACTTCTTCCTATTTTAATGAGGTACCTACGGAACCAAAGTTCACACAATTCCTTGTCTAAATTTTACAAAAATAGACTTTACTTTTATTTTAAAGTTAAATTTGATGTTTGTTCTACATTTTTAGTAAAGAGTAACAATGTTATATTTTACGCTAGTACCTACTAATATATTTATATTATATTGTTTTGTTTTTCACCTGCTGGTGTCTTGTTCATTTTAATTTGTCTCTAGGGAGAAAAGTAAGAACATTAAATAAACTAAAATAGGACAAAATAAGTATTGTCACTACTCGTAATATTGCAAACGCAAAAGTTTGAGAGGATGGATGTATGTATGGATGGACGGATGTTTGTTAGTCTTTCACGCAAAAACTACTGAACGGATTTTAATGAAACCTTACAGAGGTTCCCAAAGTGGGCGATAACCCCCTAAGTGTGACAACCCAAAGTGGGTAAAGGCCTCAAGGGCGGTAAGAGACCCAGAAAAAAAGGGGCGTTTTAGAGGCTTAAGAAAGTGATTTGTGATTATTTTTTTAATTCATTAAAATTCTAACAGCACTACCTACATAATAATATTTAGTTAGATTAACAATATTAACTTTTCGTTATTCCGAAATTCTCTCACGTTTAGCTTTTCTTTTGAATAGTATAATCTGTCCCATCCTTCTCTTGTGTAACTTTTCCCACGGGGATAGTGTTTGCCCGCAGAAAACTGTAATCGTATTGTCAATTGTCACAGATATTATAATAATAATATTCTGTATTGTGAATGGATATTCACAAATTTTCTGTAGGACCTACAAATATGAATTGGTATTTCACACAAAGGCATTTGCCCTAGACTAGGGCGAACTTGTATTATGAGTTGTTGATCACTAAGATAACTATAATATTACAAATGCAAAAAAAAATTTTGTTACTTCGTTTGTCATTCTTCCACTTTTAGAAGTAATAATAAGTTATATTGCACATAACGACATAGACTACTTCCGTACGTGAGAAAACACCTCATTTTACGGGAAATATTTTTTAATACAACCAAACCCCTAGCATGACTACTATGACCTTCTGCTCTCGGCCTTTTGCACCCTATGATTGTGCAGCGCAGTAAATGTCGCTTAGGAATAAGCTTAGAATTTACTTAGCATGCATCCGTCCTGTCATGACTTATGCCAGCGTGGTCTTTGGCGTTTCCTCTCAAAATGTCCCTTTCGCAGAATGACCCTCCTCGGTAGCAAAATGTCCTTTTCGTAAAACTTCTCTTTCGCATAATGTCCCCAGGCGTCGTCTCATTCACGATGTTTTTCCGTATCAACGCGCTAGGCCTAGGTTCGAGGCTCCCTCGAGCCGCACCTAGATGCGTTGGTACATGACATGACAACTCTGGGGTAGAGCCTTCCGCTCCCCCGCAAGTCCGGTGAAGCATTTTCGACTCAAGCATAAGTCAATTAAAAAAAAGGAAAAATGTGACAAACCATTATTCTTAACCGAGCTGTCAAAGTAGGCACCATGATAAACCCGCCATATTGAAATATCTTCCAATAGGGTAACAGTATACGCACGACAAAATTATGTCTGTCACGCGTGAACATGGTCGTCGGTCGTGCTAGGGGGGACGTAGCTGCGAGGCGAAAAACTAGTAAACATATTTACGAATTAAGGCAAAAAACGTTCACATTTACAATGCAAACGTCATTTTCTTAACCGAGGGATTGTATTGTTTGCATCAGAGGGTACACCTGGCTGATCCGCTTTCCTGCCGCAATCCGTTTTATGCGGCGGCGGCGGCGCGCCACATTTACTTCTAGAAGCAAAGAAATAATCACGCCACATTTACTTCTAGAAGCAAAGACCAAATCCGTATAGCACAATGTATTAAAAAATAACTTTAAAGTCTATTTCGTCCTGTTTTAGTTTATTTAATGCTTCCTATATTACAAATATACAGTTTTAAATTCAGATTTAAAAAGTCCCGGTTTTTGTAATTTATACTTTGTGGTTGATAATTTTAATATGTTCAAAAGTAACTAATTTAAGTAAGTTCCTTCCCGCTATCTATCACCTTTTTTTGTTATTGTGTTTAATCGTGAAAGCTGATAAACAGACAATTTTACTTTTGAATTTACGAGTACTAAATTTAGTAATTTACTGAACTACATTGTTCAATATTAGCATTACATGAATAAAATAATGCAAAGCTTTTAATGTGCCAATATTTCGTTGGCACATTGTTGATGATTTTATGTTGCCATGTTAGTTCACACCAATTTCCTGGACTCTGTAAGGGCGTGGTAGATTGACGGGTCCCAAGTGGGAAAAAGCCAATAAATGAGAAACCTGCCACGTACACACCTAACTTTATTGATTCGTTTTATAACCTTCCCACAGCCTACTTTTAATGAAGCCTAAATAAAGCCTGAAGTTAAAATTATAATGGCTAATAACTTTTTATAATTTATTCTCAGATTTCATTTCAACGACCGGCGACGTCTTTTGGTATAAAAATATTCCGATGCCAAAAACTTTTTAATTATTTTTGCCATTTGAGATGTTTCTTAGCTTGGGCGTTAAGTAATTATTAAATATTTCAGTAACTACATTTAATAAGCACGCACTAACCTCATTCCTAAGATTCCGGTTAATGCTTACCTAGTTAAGGAATAACTTTGTATACCTACTCAGCGAATTCTTGATTACAAGGCGTTTTTTATATAAGTTCTTTTATTTTTTGTGTTTTTATTTTGTGTAGTACATAATACTCGTAAACTTATACAAACGTTATATTAGACTAAGATTTTGAATGAATAAATTTTGTCTTATCTTATCTAAAATTCTGAGAAAATATAAAAAAATAATGTAACTGAATACTAGATCTTATTATCCGCCTTTGTATTGATTGTAAAATAATTTAAATATTAATTTCAATGAGTAGATTTTTTACTGTCTAACTTTAAAGTTTGGGTTGAGACAAACAGCGGTCTTGAATAACAACATCCTTTTAAATTGTTTTTCTACGAAAGGCTGTTCATTTTCGGCTTTTCGCATAAGACTCTATTTCCATTTCCTATTTGAAGGATTAATTAAAATTGAAAGATCCGCTTACTTTTCCTGAATCAGGTTAGATTCGAGCGCTCGTCGAGCGAGGATGAATATGAGATGATATCGGCCACTGGTACTCCGTTTTACTAATAATAAATCATCTTTCATTGAAATAAAATTTAGCTAGTCCAAAAATATAATCTCTTTTAAAACAACTAATTTGGTAACTAAACAAATGTATCGTGGTAAATCTACCAAGTCACTCTCTAAAACTTGTATGGGAACCGAAAAGGATGGGGAATAAACAAATCTAATTATGAATAATAGCTGTAAAATTAGGCGTAAGTCTAAGTCAGATGCTTTTGCACACACTACTCTAAACTAGTGCGAACGATGTCTGATTATCTGAAAGTAAATTGTCAATTTCCAGGTTTTTTGCGTTTATAAGTTGGTTAGAGCGTGATAACTAGAATCAACGCTATTAATTAATACCTAAACATTTTTTGTGAACTATAAGGAAAGTAGTTGCAGTATCGTCAGGGGTCAAGTTTTTATTAAATGAAGGGTTCTTAGTTCGGGAGGCGTGCGGCGTGCGGCGTGCGTTCGGTACACGTTCGGGACGTGACCCGCGATCCCGTGCGTCATGCGAGCCCTGGACTCACTCGCACGTCCCTCGTCCCGCTGGCCCCATGCCCTGCCTGCTCCCACCGCGTATCAATCACTAACCGGCCCAACCGCCCACGTCAATGTTTACCTTGTAAGCATTCGCGTAAGTTCTTTGATAACACACAAAATAAATTTAATGGTCAACTCTATATAAAATGAAATATTAAAATAAGCGATTTCGAATACTAAGTAGTTTGTGTTCCAAGAATAAGGTGTCGAGTGAAGAATGACTCGCGTGCGGGTCAAATTATTCAGAGTCACGTACATAGGTACTGCGCTATTTTTGATTAAACAGTGTTATTGCAGTGTTGAAGGTGTCATATCGGCACGGTCACTCGTGCATGTGTGTGTGCGCGGGAGGGATGTGTGTGTGTGTGATTTTGAATGGGCGAGGGGAGAGGAGGGGAGGCGGTATCGACGCGCGCGCCGCGCATGCGCCGAGTCACTCACCTGTTGCCGTAAGGCCGTGGAAAGATACTCTTTTGAATTAAGGTGGACACCTGATTCCAAAATAAAAGAAAAGTTTTCGTTTCACTGACGCAGAACCGTTTCCCACCCTTCAGGCTTAGTTATTGTGTCATCAAATTACCTTTTACAGTATAATTAAATTCTTAATAACTTTTCCGTCTACTAAGAACTGGCAGATTTTTATATTAGGTACTAATTTTTCTAGTAACGTAGAAGTCGATATACTTGCTAAATTGACGGCCCCGTAGCCTAGTTGGTAGCACGCCTGCCTACAAAGCACAGGGTCGCGGGTTCGAATCCCGCCCAGGGCAAACATTCGTATGATGAGCACTTGTGTTTGCCTTGTGTCTGGATGTTGTATATTTAATTTATATATGTATGCATATCAGCTATCTGACACCCATAGTACAGCCTCTGTCTAGTTTGGGGTCAGATAGCTGTGTGTGAGGTGTCCCCACATATTATTATTATTAATTAAAGTAATAAAATAAATTGTATGAAATAAAGTTACACATCACGTATGAATAAAGTGACCAGAGTATTTAGCCGCGTCTAGTTTTAGCCGTTCAATAAGGCATCTAATTTTACACTACTCCTGAATTTCGGATAGATAGTATAATGTGTTGAATAAAACCGTAATAAAAGTAAAGGCCGCCGCCGGCGGCGTGCCGTTCAGAGCTCGCAACAAGAAAATGAAAAGTCTGTGGGAGGCTGAACTTTTATTTGAAAAAAAACCTCTGTGTTCAATATCCCGTAATACTGGTAATTATAGTTATAAATTTACGGATTATCCAGTATTTTCCAGTTTAGGGAAGAAAACTGACGATAAGAGTGAACTCGACGCTTATACTTACTGAATTTTTCAGTGAAAAATAACAATATTGTATTATTCTAAAATAACCTATTTTTAATTGAATTCGAAAAAGGGAAAATGAAAATAATCCAAACGCAACGTGGGCGCGCTTAACTTGAACTGTTTTTGATCGACACGACCGCCGCCGATGTTGCTGGCTTATTGAACGCAAAAGTATTGCTACTAATAAATAAGTTTCATTTTATACCTCGAAAAACAAGAAGGTCTGTATTTAATTAAATTGTTATTTACTTAGGTATATATCATTTTATAGGTGACTGGCGGTGGCTGGATGGGAGCAGCGGAGGATCGTGTGTTGTTTTTGAGGTTAACCTACCTCACAAACGCTGCTGGTGTCGGAATTATAGAACCACTTTAGGCTTCCGACATGGCTCCTATATCGTATATTTTGGCGCACACTTGGGACGGCCTATGTCCAGCAGTGATATGATATGATTGATTAAATTACTTACATATTATTAACGGAACGTATATAATATAATATTAATATTAAGTATCATTAATAATAAGTACTCGTAAGTAGTAATAATAATTTTATTACATGTAGGCACTTCTTTACTTCATGTACGTACGTACATACAAAAATATCAATACGGCGTCATTGAATACTATTAATTAAAAGGTTGTCTGGTAGAGATCGTTACAAATAAATCGCTGCTTTTGTGCGCACTGATTTATCTGTGTTATCTTGGTATTCATTTTGTTTTGTTGCAAAAACCCCTTACAACCCACCGTCCACCTCTCAAGACCACCTAAGTGAACGGTCGAAAGTTTTTTTTTACTACCGTACGTACACCTTTGTCCACCTAGATGTTCCACAGGAAATTTACCACCTACATTAAAATAAACTTTATAATATATAACCACCACCTCCAAAACGTTGACATTCATGTATTTATTACATAGATCTCGACTAGAAATATTGTCGCCTAGAATTAATACATTACGTTTATATTTCATTTCAGGATCGCTGTATCGAATCGATCAAAAGTAATGATAAAGGTTTTATGATAAAAGTAGGTATTGTGTCTTATAATGAGCAATTAATTCTAAAAATATCTCGATCCTGGCAATAGAAATATATTATAAAGGATACGATAAGATTCATGTTGCAAAATAATGATGTAACAAATATTATAAATGTTGAAAAAAATTCGTTACAAGTATCGAGGTACAATTTTCAATTGAATTTCATGTGGAAGACGTCAAATATCCTTTAGATAAATAAGATAAAGGTAGATCCTGATTCTAAACACAAATATAATAAATAAGCGAGAATAATGTGAAGCGAAAAGCGTTATCTTGTACATCTCTAGGATAACGGCAAATAAATTAAAATAAATGGTGTTCCATACGTTACTTTATTTATATTGATGACGGAAAATATGATATTGCAGCTTTATCACCACATCACAAGTACGTAAATCTTATATCCTACACGCAGTTAATAGACTAACACCCGTTTGCACTAAACTTAAGAATCGCTTAGGTTGATGTCTAAAGAATTTAGGTGAGATTTGGTGAACATTTTGTTTGCCAGTAACCTTAGACTTGTTTTAAACTGCTTAGTTTTTGCCTACCTTTATGAGCCCAATTAGGCTGGTAGTGAAAACTAATTCTTTTTCTAAGCTCTACTTAGCTTAGGTCTTTTTTAACTACGAAAAGCCTAAGACAAAACGGGTGAAAGGATTACCTTCTAGGGTAGACTTAAGCCCATCATCACATTAGTGACAAAAATATAAAAAAAATTTGGTAAAAGAAGAACTTTCGACACAGCTGAACTTTCACTCTACTAACACGTAGTGGACTTGTTATGTTTATTTATTTTATTACTCACACAAACACGGGGCTCCACTGCCATGAAGTTCCTGTGTTACAACCACAGAATATAATATATTTTAACACAGTTGTTATAGTAGTAACCAGAGAGGTTGGAAAGCCGCTCTGAGGTAGTAACAGTAGTAATAGTTAAAATATAATACAGTACTATACTGTTGAAATAAGAGTTATTGGCCGTAATTTACTCAGTTCCATTATTGCAATTTTTGTGCTAGGACAGAAAAAATATCGATATTACTTGGTGGATGGCTACTTTTGTACGATCTCACCTAATAGAGTTTTATGGAAATATCCTGTGGTATTGAATGAATATAGAGGGTGGCCGTAACTGCGGAGGCTGAGTTTTACGGCCCTTGCGGAGGAGTGAGCGTTCATCTTAGTCAAATTGTATTTTATGGTTTGGAAGGTTACATTTTGTGGGTAATATATCCAGCCGCGACAGACACCGCCTTGCACTCTTCGGTAATATAACGCGATGTGCGTCCTTTAGTTAAATGGATTGGACATAAAAAGTCCTTAGCAGGAATGACGTCAGCTCACAGATAGTTGAAATGGCGGGGTTCACGGCCTAGGGGCCAGTTTTTACAGCTTCACTAAACCACAAACTGTGCACACAAGTGGTCACACGATTCGCGGAACTGCGCTCACCCGCAACACTTTCTGTGAAATTGCTATTTTGCACCACCACCTACTAACTACATAAACACAGTGAATTAAATTACATTTTCTTTATTAAAACTACATTACTTTTATTTTAATGCGGAAATTTCTACGTATTTCATCTTAAAATAGCATTCAATGAACATTATGCAGCATTTCCTTACAGAAAACGATCCCCTGATTTTAAAATTACGCCAAAATATCTGTTGCATTGTTGAGGCATATTTTTTTTTAAATATTTGTTCTTATGAATAGTGTGGTTTTAATTGAGAAAGACCCTCTTTAGGTAAATATATGTAAAATCTTTTGCACATAATAATAAAAAAGTATGCGTAGGTACGCACTAGTTTTACCAAATAGCATATTACTTTAAATACCACATACTCTCATAGGTCTATCCTTAGTATTTTTTCTAAAGTGTCGCCCTAGTAGTTTTGGAGTGGGTTTATCACCCAAAAGTCTCCATGTCTCCAATTCATTATTTAATGTCACACGTCCGTCTTTGGGTCAGGGATTTACATAAGAGTACCAAATTTCTATTCAATCGGTCCAGTAGTTTCAGAGGAAATAAGCCACGATAAGTACAGACACCAGAATGATCCTATAATAAGGGGTCCGTTTTTTTTTGAGGTACGGAACCCTAAAAAGATACAACGTTTTATAATAAACTCGGACTTTGTCATTGGGTTAATTCAATTCTTTTATTAAACCTTTAAAATAAGTAACAATAAAAAAATAAGATCGAGTTTATGAAAATACTGAATTAATTAATATCCCAGTGAAATCTATTTGTATGTTGAGAAGCATTAGTAAATATGAGCGTTGAGGTGTATCGTTTATTGGGTACTAGGAGCTCAGCGAGCTATCGGAAGCTTCTAATGAACCTGTTGCGGTGACTGATGGACGTTCCGGGCCACTCCTCGGGGATTCCCCGAAACACCCACCGCTTGCTTTTAGCACTCAACACCGATCAGCTTCGGAAATGCCACAGTGTCAATCGCAGAAAGGTAATATGTCCAGTTAATAGGTATTATAGTAAGTTATAGTTAAACTATAAGTATATTGTAAAGCTATGCTATTTAATGCTATTGGTGAGATTCTGTATTTGACTTTTATTTTTCGATTAACGCAAGATTTCCGACAGAACCTCTGAATTTCTTTGCAGGTGTGTGCAGGTTTCCTCACGAAGTTTTCCGTAACCGTAATATCGTCGAAAAAACTTACATACATATGAATTCGAAAATCGAATACACATTGGTACGTGCCGAGGTCTGAACACGCGAACTCCCGAATGGAAGTTAACGGCCCTAGCCACTTGGCCACCGACGACGCTCCAATCTCTCGACTCACTTGGTCATAGACTTTAATCTCTTCTTCTCTAAAAAGTTACATCGGGGCCCTGGAACCGCGGACTATAATTTAAAACGCAATAAACTGTAAATATATAAGTGTTGAAAGGCTGCTACGAGCAGCTACGAACGTGCTACGAAATCTCGTAGCGCTCGTAGACCTTGTTTGCAGACGTGATGAATGATCTCGTTGGTCTAATGGACGTGAGATGAATACCCTCATAGTTTACTACTACAAAGACTCTGAGTTATTACATTATAAGTCTCGCAAGTATATCTTGGCTAAGTAAATAAAACTAACAATATGGTACTAGTATAATCAAGCATAAATCTGACTACGCAGTCCGCAATAAAGCTTTATTAACATATCTATATAAATAAAAAAATATTTGAAAAAATGTTCGCGCATCATTTCAGAATGGTTGCGCATTGGATTTTTTTGAAACGACAAGTATTCTTCGACAATAAACCCTTGTAGTCTTCTAGTCTTCTAGTATTATAAAGAGGAAAGGTTTGTTTGTTTGCATCGAATAGGCTCCGAAACTACTGATCCGATTTCAAAAATTCTTTCACTGTTGAAAAGCTACATGATCCCTAAGTAACATAGGCTATATTTGATTTTCAAAGAATTAGGAATCCTTACTAAAACTTCAATAATGTAACCCAAAGTGTAAATACTCGTAAATACCTAAAATATTCCTTATAATTGCATAGGCTCCGAAACTACTGAACCAATTTTGATGAAAGTTGGTACAAAGATAGAATAGACTTTGAGGACGGATATAGGCTACTTTTTACTGCGGGAAAACTCTTTGTTCCCACGGGAAAAATGCCAGCGCGGGTGGAAAGTTTTGATGAAACTTTGTACAGAGACAGAATTGACCCTGGGGATGTATAAAGGATACCTTTTACCACGGGAGAATATTTCTTTCCCGCGGGAAAATAATACCTCATGCCCACTTGAAAAATAATAGCGCAGGCGGAAAATTTAGATGAAACTTGGTACAGGAATATAAAAGTTTCTGGGGTGATAAAGGCTACCTTTTACCGCGTGAAAATCCTTTATTCTTATGGGAGGGTGGTGGTGGTAGGGTGGGCCAGAAGTTTTGATGAAACTTGATACAGAGATAGGATAGACCTTGGGGAAGGAAACAGACTACCTGTAACCGTGGAAAACGGTAGTTCGGGAGAGAATTTTTGGTGAAACTTGATACAGAGATAAAATAATTTAGATTTTGGGATGAAAAATAATTTATTTTGCTGCCATTAAATAAAACAACCTCCTATATAGTTTACAGGGAAGCTATGAATCTATAAATAAAAAAACAATCAATAAAAAAAACTAAAACAATAAACATTGAATTAAAAAAATATATATACCCGAGCGAAGCCGGGGCGGGCCGCTAGTAATTCATATATGAGTAGCCCCAGGGCGCGCATCTAGTTGTTTATAAAATGTGCTCTGCTCATGTAATATGTCAATTAGCGTGATAGTGGCGACAAAGTACTTTCCTGTGAGTAGGCTCACGGCCACCAGTGTATCGTAGATCTAAATTGAGAAAGATATGGTACATATCCCAGTACAGCTGTTTAATTCTTGGTTTAAATACAATTTGTCGAACACACAAAATAAAGTTGTAATTCTCACGCATACCATTCCATAGATACAGTTCTGAAAATGATCTCTAATAGTAATAAATTATTTTGATATATCAAAATATTGCAACAGTAGTTTGGTTCGTTTCATAAAGGGCATGTTTTTTGTTATGAGTACGGCGGCTGACTAACAAGATTAACGGCCGCAGCGCGACGACCGCAGCGGTAATGTGGACGGATGCGCCCCGACCCGCTCGCTCTTTATAACTGATGAACACGTTTTACCAATTACATTTGTTAACAGATGGTTTGAAATAGAAGAATAAATAATTTATTAAATTTATATAATCAAAATAGTAATTAAAATCACTTAATTCACGCACTAATTCCACTGATTTCGCAGAATTGATATTTTAATTGTTTTATTAATTTTCGTCGTTATTTTGACACAACAGCGCCGCGCGTGGACAGCTGATAAGGAAATTCGACAATTTACCGCGGTATGCGCTCGACTTCTATTGACTATTTATAAAATGATAAGGCACCTCAAATGTGTACCTAAATCGGCATATTGCAAATAAATTACCACGAGAGTGAAGCGCGCTAATTTTTTAGCTCTTCTAACTCATGTCAAACGTAAAATTTTCGCTAACGTAAAGCCCATCACACATGTAGATTTTCTATCTTTTTGGGGGCCAAATAGCCGGTTGTGACATGTCCCCATGCATCAAATTATTCAACTCCCTATGTTACAATTACATCTGTAACAGAATAGATTTCTTTTCTGTGCATTACCGGTGCGGTTTTTCTCCAAACAGTTTCCGATAAAAGCCGATTTATTTTTAGCTACAAATACTCATGTAAGCAGTCACTTTTATCGTGCGTGTGTACGTAATTAACGGTTAGGCACTTTACAGCTATGAGCTCGCGAATTCGCAGTAATTTTATATTTCACGTAATTTTGACGATGTCTCTTTCACGTATAGATTTTTAACTACAGCTAAGTACCTATGAAAATTCAGTTCAAAACCCTACTTGTGAAAAATGTTTTTTATATAATACTAGCTGTCCGCCCACGGGTACGTCCACGTTGTTTTTCGATTTTTTTCGTGGCTATGAGATATTTTTGCGCATTTTATTTTATGTAAGAACCTTTTATGAAATATCGGAAAAAAATAAAAATTATGAAATCGGTAAAACCGTTCTCAGGACAAATAGGGGTTAATTTTAATGGAGTGCTGATAAGGTAACATGTTAAATATTTGTAATCTACTCATTATGCCCTTTCGTCATCAATACCCAACATGAGAGACAACTTGTTTTTTCGGAGGCCATATTTGATATTTGTATTCAGTGATGTCCAAAACCCAAGAAACTCTTAGCAACTTCAAAAAAAGAGCGATATTTAATTTTTTATTTCAGACTATAAGCAATTTTCATACAAACAAACTAATCCGAACGTCTGAGACCAAGGAACAAATGTAATTATGTTTATCTACACTCATGTCGTAAATCCTTCATTTACTTATCAGAAACGCTAAGCAAATGATATACCTTTCGATGGAGCCGTGACTAAGGATCCATACAAATTTCATTTCGTTATCGCAAAGTTGTAACAAAATGAAGTTTTTTTTTTTTAATTTTTACGCAGATGCTTGCTATTTGAGCACACTAGCGTGTTTCGGAACGCAACCTTGGCGGCGCGCATGCGCGGTGCGATATTACTGCAAATTTATTTTCGCACCATTAACGTTTGTTTAATAATTGTACCATACAAAATGTCAATAATTATTACAATAAACAATGATTACTTTATTTTGTCTTTAATTTAAATTTGTTGTGTAGATAAACTATTGTATGCAACTGTACATAATTAGTATTTAACACTCGTGTATACTTTTATGAAACTCGCTGCACTCGTTTCATAAACCACACTCGTGTTAAATACCCCTCATTATGCAACAGTTGCATAAATAGCTATTACTTCATTGACAACGTGGTAAGTAACTGTCCAAACAGGATTACGTTATAATTGTGTTGCCACGTCGTCGTACGTAAGTTAATTACTTTAGTGTATCATTTTTTCACTGCTGGTGGGTTTGGGCCCAAAAATATTACAACAGAATATTCACTTCAATTAACATTTTATTATAAAGCTGTACTGGGGCCGTGAAGGGTCTTAATAATGCTAAAAGGCTTCGTTAACGTGGTTTGTGTTTTAAATGTTACAACAATTTTGTTTTAAACGACCGTTGAATGTTCCACGCAAATGCAAAAGTCGGAAGACCTACAACTAAGCTAGAAAATCAATTAAGTATTTTGATGTTTATCTTATTGTGGTTCACAGTTTGGCTACAGTAATGGTAAGATAATAGTATTTATAAGTTTTTCAATCATTATTAACAAGTAAAACGGGCCTTCGAAACCAGTGTACGAGTTGACTACAAAGATAATAACTTGCTCTGGGGGCGACCCGAGACGCGACGGAGGTAGGATAGAATTACAAAATCTAAGGTTTCTGGCATCATCGCTATTACAAAATTAGTTCCGTAATATGGCGAAGTTTTTTGACATTGAAAATATATTTTCGTTCGCTCCAGTATAGGCTCCGATTTCACGAAAAAGCGTGAACCCCATAATCTCGGAGAGTTGTGAAGATATGATATTAAATAAAATACATAGGTAGTTTAAAAAACTAAAAAACACGCTTTCTGTCCGCCACCTTGGACGTCCGCCATATTGGATTTAAGTCACGTGGCATTTTTTTTCGTATTCCTGACAGCAAACCCTTTCATTTGATACCCATATCATGGGGGTGGATTTCAAACAGCCAGTTCGCCATCTTAGGGAGGCCGCCATATTGGATTTGTAATGACGTTTCTTAGCTAGTCATGTATTGTCATCATAACTCAGAGCGTGTGCAAAATTTCATCCTAATCGAAGACGGGAAGTGGGTCAAATTAAGATTCCAAGATTTTTTTACATACAATAATGGGGAGGCCGCCATATTGGATTTGTAATGACGTTTCTTAGCTAGTCATGTATTGTCATCATAACTCAGAGCGTGTGCAAAATTTCATCCTAATCGAAGACCGGGAAGTGGGTCAAATTAAGATTCCAAGATTTTTTTAGATACAATAATGGGGAGGCCGCCATATTGGATTTGTAATGACGTTTCTTAGCTAGTCATGTATTGTCATCAAAACTCAGAGCGTGTGCAAAATTTCATCCGAATCGAAGACCAGGAAGTGGGTCAAATTAAGATTCCAAGATTTTTTTAGATACATTAATGGGGAGGCCGCCATATTGGATTTGTAATGACGTTTCTTAGCTAGTCATGTATTGTCATCAAAACTCAGAGCGTGTGCAAAATTTCATCCGAATCGAAGACCAGGAAGTGGGTCAAATTAAGATTCCAAGATTTTTTTAGATACATTAATGGGGAGGCCGCCATATTGGATTTGTAATGACGTTTCTTAGCTAGTCATGTATTGTCATCAGAAATCAGAGCGTGTGCAAAATTTCATCCTAATCGAATACCGGGAAGTGGGTCAAATTAGGATTCCAAGATTTTCTTACATACATAGTTACTTACAAGTGAAGCTAATATAAAGCGTGTAAAAATGACTAAAGACGCGTTATTCACGAGAGCTGTAAGGTGCAAAAATAATTATTCGTTAAAGTCAAAAACGAAAAAAGTTATGGCCGAATTGATAAAGAAAAGTTTCTTTTTCTGTATTTTTTTAATTTGGCGCTCGTTTTTTTGAAAACGAAAAATGATATCAAATCTTTGAGAAAATTCTTCTGGACAAATTTAGTCAGCTTCAATTTGATCCTTACATCCTTTTTTGATCCTAACACAAAGACGATCGAGTTAGGGGATTGGCCTGTATGTAAAAAAGTAAAAAAAGGCAACACGAAACTTTCACATTACAGATTCATTTCCAAAGTGCCCGATAGTCGTGTGAGGCACGATATCTACGATTTTTTTCTGGTCGGGTTTAAGAAGAGAATAAGCTGAAAATAACAAAGAAAATTGACAGTGTACAAAGCACTACCTACAGTGAAATGTTATATGTGATTGAGAGGCAAACAGCGTAGCTTCCAACAGTTTGTCTGATTCGGCAAAAACCGAGCCGCGGGGGATTTATTTCACGATTTCAATTTAAGACATATGTTTTATCTATAAATCCAGCTTAGATGTCGTAATTAAACTTTTGATTATGTAGTAATTATGTAGTAGAAAATACAATATCTAATTTTTATTTCATACTGTCGTATTTATTTAAGACACTAGCAGTCCGCGTATACGCCCGCGTTATTTTCCAACTTTTCCGTAGTAATTTTTAACTAGCCCACGGGAACTTTTTAATTTTCCGCGATTAAAAGTATCCAAGATGTTGACCAGGGATGTAGAGGACCACCATTGATTCAAATCGGTCTAATAGTTTCGGAGATTAGCCCGTACAAACAAACAGACAGAGAAACGAAAAAAAAAGAAAATTGTCTGGATATGTTCTATTTCACTCCTTACATCCTCCTGACTCGGTTTTCATCTTTTCTTTTCTATGTACAGACATTTGACCTCTACAGTTTTATTATAGATAGATTAGCTTTCCTCCGCAGCTTCGATCACGGTATAAACTTTTTTTACTGGATCTTTCTTCTAGTCCATCGTGAAACTAACATGACATAACCACGTCAAAATAATAACAAGTGCTATATAAATAGAGTATAAATAAAAAAAAAAGTAGTAACTAGTATCATATCATAATATATTTTGGACAATTAACACAATACCTTTATAAATTAAGTATAGTCTTTGTGTTATTCTGATGAATAAGATATATTCATGGACTTAGTAGCATAGTTACACTATGTAACTATGGTAATTCGTCCATGGATATATTATTGTAAAGTTTCTTAAAATCTTTGCGTGAAGGAGTAACCCATACATCCATCCTCACAAACTTTCGCGTTTATAATATTATTAGTTACTACTAATAAGTAGTACTAGTAAGTAGGATTCTTTGGTAGGATTAATAAAATAATGGTAGGTATAAAAACAGAAAAAAATTAAAGATGTAAAATAAAATTGTGTAAGTATTTCAAAGGTATTTCAACCTTAGAGTATATAGACATTTCGGGGAATTTCAACTTTTGATTTCATATTAATATGAAGTAAAGAAAATTAGAAATCAGAAAACTTTATTTGTTGGACATCACAACACAGAAAACACCGAAACATTTTACTTATCGAAAAGAAGTCGTTAAAAAGCGGTATTCCAGCATCTTTGCGGATTTTGTAAGTATCGCATGAAGTCAACAACCTTGTTATTAAATTATTTTCCTTCCATAGTAACAGGGTGAGTATTCCCTAGCGGCGGTAGCGTTGCGTTGGAGTCTGGGCCTTGTAAATCCGCCCACACTGGTGTCAGACAACTTCATTGGTCCTCAGGCAGCATGAGCAGGACGATGTTTTGAGGTGATTAGGATCGTAGATGAGCACAATCTCAAAGGTAAAATTCTCATAGCGCGGTCCATCGCTAAGACCTTATATGAAATTTCCCTTTATACTGACTGACGCGGCCGGCGTGTCGCGCGCAGTAAAGGCTGTGGGGATTTTATGCAAGATCTCAGTAAGGTCAGCGACACCGTGTGTTCTCCGCCTAAAAACCGTGTAGCAGGCCTATGGCGGCACATGTATTTTCTGCCTTCTCTACTCTACAACTGTGTACTATGAAGAATTCTGGGAGCTGAAAATAGATTAAAAAAACAATTCTTTTTTTTTAATCAATTCCTCATGTTTACGAAGATCGCTGACCCTGACTTAAGGCAACTAGACAATATTGAAATTTGTCATTGTTAATCGTAAACAATTTGCTATCTATCTCTAAAAACCTATAACAATTTTAATTTGTTTTGTTTGAGAGTGCTGAAAATTGATGGTTTTCAGAAAAGTATATAAATTAATAAATTAATGTTAGTTAAAAAAATAAATCATCTGATAGTGTCTATTATTCTGTAATTTAGGCGTTAAGTTACACGGTGTCTGGCTGGGACCATTTAATGTTGGGCATTAACTCAAATTATCTCCATTAGTGAGTAACTACCTCATTTATAAGAATAGCGCGATTTTTCTGTGATAAAGCGTGGTAACGTGTTCTTTGTAAGACTTTTCGGTTGGAGCTATATTTAGCCGCGAGTTTGCGAGAAAGCAATGACTATACATGTCTGTTAGAGGAATTGGTAAGTGTCGCACGTCTGCCGCAGTACGTGACTCGTCGTGCCTCAATCGCCCGGTACGTGCCCACAAAGCGACTCGGTGACTCGACCCCACTTTTTATGCTACTATCTGGACCTATTCTTCTTTCATTGATTTCCATTTACGTAGTAGTGTTTTAATTGTACACCGTGAAATATAACTGCTTGTTTAAACGCAATATAGTGGTAGGTAGTACTTAAATTAGTAATTAGTAGTAGTAGCTAGTACTATTATTTATTCTGTGGTAGTAGTTAAATTTCACGGTGTATAGTTTAAATTTAAACGTAACTCTTTGAACTCTTTAATCATTTAGCTAAAATTTGAATCTAAACCTCAAAATACTATTGTTACTGTAAACATGCAGTTAATTGCGCTATCTATAAATTAACAATCATGAGTTAAGAGTCTTTGAAACAATATTGCAATGCCTATTAGTTTATATGCTATCTCTAAAGGTCTCATTGAACGACCATATAATAATATAGTCTAAAAGTAGGTTATACATCATCATTATCTTGATCGAAAGACGTCCGCTGAACAAAGGTCTCCCCCAAAGATCTTCACGGACGATTGGTCTTGCGCTGCCCGCAACCAGCGGCTTCCTGCGACCCTCACCTTTCACGAATTTTCATTTACGCCATTCACGAACTTTTATTCCCAGACGGCTGCATCGAACCAAAAATATCGTTATTATTTTTTATCAACAGCTTTCCGAAATAATGCGCGTGACAAATTAGTTCTGTTTTACTAACTGTAGTGCGGACTTGACTAGTCGCGTCTAGGAGAATGTACGGTGGCAAGTTGAGATTTTTCAACTCCTTAAGTGAAAAAACCGGGATATAAAGTATATAATCACAAGTTTTTAAATATTTATCTTGTTATTTGAGAAATAAATCACGTTTACGTGACAAAAGACAGCAAAAATAGCTATAGAAAATAAATAGGCCAGTATACACTTGTCTGTTCAACCTGGCCGTTCTTCCCCAGCCGCTATGTGCGGTCCCCGAAAAGTGGAACTGATCCTGTCCTGTCTGTCTGGGCATTTAATTTTGATTAAGAAATCGGGACAATGACTGAGGGGGAGTTTTGAATGTGTTCTAATTTTCAATTTATACTCTAAGGTGTTCTACTTCAGTAGTGTGAGCGGGACGGGGCTCAACGTGTTCGGGATAAAAGCTAGATCTGTGGGATTTCCTGATTAAAATCTTCCGCACCTTTTGCGACGCTACCGAGCCGCTCTTACAAGTACATAATTGGATTAAATTTTGTAATGGTGAATTTAAGCTCATTCTTCGTATTCGTTCCTGTATCTTAACTAAAAATAAAATAGCAAATGTGTATTGTAACTTATTGAAATAACCCATTTTTAGATACTACCTTGATGGATCTACACAAGTTTAAAGTTCATTTTCTATTTTAGGTTATGGAGGTAATAATAGCCCGTATAAACTACTATTCATCCGATGAATATTTTATTTGAAACCTCATACTCGTAGTTGTAGGTTTTCGATTATTCCAGTGATACTATAACAACTTTAATTTTTATTTTTGTAGCAGCATTTAGCTCTGTGCCAGTGTCAAGTAAAATGTAGGGAAACAAAGCACTTTAAATAATACCGGATTATCTTTAAATTACAAGAGCCAGTTAGGTATATTAATGAAAATGGCGATGACAATAAAAGATGTAGGTGTTGATGGTCTATGCCAAAGACAAACTAGGGTTTCTGAATGGAAGTAACAGTCATCGATGCAATGACGCAATAAATTCCGATGTAAGTATTTCACAGTTGAAAGTTGGGAAATTTTATTAATGAAGATTAAATCACAAGAGGTCTTATTTAGGTAGAATATTTTGCTTAGCAATACAATTCAATACAAATATTTTTTATTGACACGAATAATAACAATAGGACAGTTGCAATTTTCATAAGAGAAATAAAGACGGCCATATTGCTAATGTAGGCGGCGGCGGCGACGGCAATAGGCAGTAGAAATCTCTTGTAGGCAACATCTAACAATGAGAATTTTATTGAGACTCAACAATTTGAGAATTCAACATTATGAGAATGCAACATTATGTTCCGGAAGGAAAATAAGCAATTAAAGGCACATTGTAATACCAATGTTGATCGCTTTTTATTCTAGCGGTTTCATTTTGGAGCGGTGAATGATGACTGGGTGTGTAAAAACGGAATGGGAACCACAAAGAGCAAACGGAGCCATTGTTGTGTGAGCGTTTGTCGTTATAACCGGGACATCGACTTCTGTGGTTCAATATAGTACGTTTTTTTTCTAATTACAAGTTTATTACATTAAATGTAGTAGGTATTTGAAAGGTAGCTAAAGGCAAGTTTATAATACATTTTACTGAAGCAAAAATGAAAATAAAAAAATTGTAACCTGTATATCTAGTTATTTTACTTGCTTGCTTGTTGACAGAGTAGCCGATGAACAGAGTTCTATAAGCTTCTTTATTATTCTGTCCACTGTTTTGAGCTACGGAAAACAAAACCTGTACTTACCTATTAGGGGCACGTCGTATGGTTGATTGGAGCGAGAAGCTCTAAGCATCATCTGGCTTGCAAGTTCCGTTGGTATGCGGGATCCACGTTTGTTCCAGTTGCGTGTACGACGGCGGTTTTTGTGTCCGGAAGACGAGAGCGGTTGTGCCTGCGCGGCGTATGTTCGTTCTGGAGTGGTTCTGGCTTCGTCTGGCTCAAAGAGTTCGTGGAGCGGGCGCGAGCGTGAGAGATCACGGGCGTGCCACTCGGCGGGGTGGCGGCGCGGGGCGGTCTCGCCGGCCGAGCGCAGCGCCAGCGCAGCCAGCACGGTGGCGACCCACACGCGCATGCTCAGCGCGGCTCGCGCGCCCCACCACATTACCATCCCCCGCTACTAAGTACACAGCCGCAAGCGCTCACCTGCCGGGCGCATGCCCGACCACATAATTCGAACTCTCGCAGGGAAACACAAGGACTTCTCCTTGTTTAAATTTACTCCTCCGACTTCTCCCTCCGATGATTCTCGCTCCGATCTGCAACAAACGAGGGAGTTCGTCAACTTTTTTAAAAGACCTGCACTTGTATTACAATTATATTCGCATTTTTTAATTAACTTAGGTGTCGTGTGTCACAAAATCGACGTATTAATAAGCATCATTGGACTTGGGATTATCTGGTGTTTTAAAAGTTAAGGCAGAGCAGGACGTTTCCCTTGTCTGAATTATTATTATGTATTTGTATGAAAGACTATACTCTAGTCTAGTTGAGTCGCGTCAAAGACATGAAAATAAATCGCACTTCTCTAGATATTTTTGATACCTGTAACGAACAAAAAAGTGAGTTATCCTATCACCTTCCTATCACAAAGTTTTTCCTTGTATTTCCCAAGAGAACTTTCTTTCATCAAGTGTTATTGGAATAGTTAATGTTATTAATGAGGAATTAGTTAGGTAGGTATGCTTGCTTTTATGCTTGTTTATCTCTTACATCTCTTCTCATAATACTATTGTTACAAAAATTGTCTATAAAGATAGAAACCCACCCACATAATTGTACAAATCACCTACACTCCCCGAAACCTCTAGCTATAGAAACCAATAAACGTAGTTGTTAATATCGCATATTTAATTTAGTGTTGGTTTTGGTCGTAATTTGTTTACAAAATTGTTATGGTTTGTTGGTTTACGTCATTGAATATGACGGCGCGTTCTACTGCGCCTTTTATCGGAGAGTTAGCTGCATTAATTACACTATGTAACTATGTTACTAAGTCCATGGCTAGCTGACACTCTAGCGTCGTGTCTTTGGTGACGTTTGGATGGACGATGACGTTGACGGCTATGTTGGTTTGTCACTTTTGAACGGTCAGCCGTGCTGCGTACCATGGACTTAGTAACATAGTTACTAAGTGCGTAGACTTGGTACATGCTGCGTACCAAGTCTGCGACGAATCGCTTGTTTCCAATGCAATAATTATATTTTGCGGTGATTTATGTTCTCTAATAATTAGAAATATTAGTTATTTTAAAGTTATTTACGTATTTGAACATTGTTTGCAAAATTATATTGTACTTGTGGTATTAGAAGTTTGTATCGTACCCAAAACCCACTTTAGTTGAATAAAATAATGGATGAACCTCCAGTAATAGAGCTTTCTAAGCCTATAAATACCTTGACTCGAGTTAAGTTTGTTTGCCATGTGTAGTTTGTTTGTGTACAGCTTTACGTCGTCATTGAATTGAAAGTATGTTTAGGAAAGATTATAAAATAGATTGTTATTTATTCGGGAAATGCGTTAGATAATGCTCAGATCATTGATCAAAATATACGCTCTATTTTTGTATATCAAAGACTCGATATTGTCCAAAACTCTTCAGGCGACCTCTATAAAGGGTGTAACTTTATTAGCGCACAATATTTTAAGGGTTCAACCTACATAATAATATGAAACTAAACAATTTTCAGTCAGTTGCTATATCAGCAGAGCTAGAAAGTAAGTCCAAAAGACGTCCACTGCTGGACAAGACCTCCCCAAAGATTTCCACTCCAATCGGTCCTCCTCTGCCCGCAGTATACTTAAATAAATAAATAATTAAATGTGGTAAATGATAAAGCAGGTATTTTGAGTAGCATGGATGTAGCCGTCGTCAATAAGAAGGACGGACTGTGACTAAGGAACGGCGACGTTAGCGTCGACTTTTGTGAAAATGTGGAAAGTTTTACAATAAAAACAAATTAGCTGTGGTCTAAGTGCCGGCTCGGATCTCTCTTTTGCGAATAAAACTTTGTCCTTAATCTAATTTGTTACCTAGTAAATTTTAACTGCAAGGCGTTTTTACAGTAGTTTAGATGGATGACGTAAGAAAGAACCTATTGAATCCTAGTAAAGAATGATGATTTTAAAAGCAGGTAGATAGATAAATAATAACTTAACTTAACCATAACTTACTAACGATCTTTGAATATAAGGAAAAAAACAACCAAAAATGTTTGTACTCAATAGAAGAAGAAGGGTTGTTAGAAAAAAGATCACAAGGGTGCCGTAACGTGTGCATAAAAAGCAAAGACATGGAATATATCCAAAGTTCAAAGTATTTATTTTTAACTTACCTAATATTCCTATTCCTAATATTTACATCACTGAGTTAGGCCAGTTACATATTCTTTTCTGGCGAGTTCTAAAATTTTGGCTGTCTTCTGTGGAGAAGAACTCACCGGAAGAAAATCCACAGGCGATGCATCTCTTCAAAAAATTTTTTACAAAATTATATTATTTTATACAATTTTATGAATATAGCAAAGAATGTAAACTAAATATACAATTAGAGGAAGGCATCCCTCTAATACGGTGATTGCAATATTATAATGATAAACCAAGGAATTGAATAATATTAATTCCATGATAAGCATATTTACAAAAATGACAAAATGCCAATTCCGTCTTTAAAAAAGATGGAACTGAGTGACCTTCTGAACTGAAGGTCAAAGTTCAGACCCTATCTGTATTAATAATTTTAAACGTCAAAGGAATATCACGTCGTATCCTGTATAGACTGTGAATCCATACTACCACCTACATATTAAAAAGTCTAGATTGCCTATGCCGTGATTGCTCTACTTTAGTGCAGGCTCAAACCATATTATGCAGTTTAATAAACTAACAATACACATACATACAGTCACGGCTCTTTCCCGGAGGGGTAGGCAGAGACCAATTCCTTCCACTTGCTACGATCTAGACATACTTCTTTTGCTTCATGCACATTAAATAATCTCATCATGCAAGCTCGTCGGTTTAGAGTACTCCTGACCTGACCTTTTTGTCAGGACGTTCCCGATTTGATCGTGAAACGTACGTCGTGGTCTTCCCCTTCCGACAATTCCTTGCATTCTCGCGTAATAAATCTGTTTAGTCAATCTCTCCACGTGACCAAACAAAAGCATCCCTTTCTCAATTCTCGTCATCTTCTTTTACTTCACATTTTTCCACTGTTCCTTATCACACTGTTACTAATCCTATCACACAATAAAATTTAACGCCAATCATACATCAATGCTTTATAGGCCGGGAGATGCTGACAGAAATTTTTAGGTCATTTGTTACAGTATGGCGGTTTTACAGGGGTCTTAGTACGTAATGACGAAAAGATTAATGATGGTCATAGCGCTGGTACTGGCGGCCCAATCACGAGGGCGTTATGGGAACTTGTCGGATAATTTACGGAAGTCAGATGATTTGTTACACAAAAATTTTAGTATTTTCCGATAGCCCGTAAAAAATAACTAGACGGTAGTGTCATGCCATACTTTTCCGGTGCGGCTTACAGGCCGCCATACCGACGCGAATGCGTTAATAAAAAAATAAAAATTCAACCATTTGTTACAGGCTAATTTTTGCACAGTTGATCATCGTCGTGCAGCCATTTACGAAAATCACTATGCCATACTTTTCGGACGGTTCCAAATGGTCGCCATACCGCCGAAAATCTGCATATTTTTTTTATTTCGCCTTACGATTTGTACCACCTTCAAATTTTTTTTCAACAGCTCCTGAATGATGATAAATAGAAGTGTGATAATGCCATACCTGTGGGAGGCGGCGAATGAGTATAATTTTGTTTTTAAATGTAAGATTTTGTTCGTATTTTGAACGATTTGTAACAGTGTGTTGCCCCTTTTTCCCTCTATTAGAAGTATGGCAAATATAATAATGGTCACATTACATCATATATTTTCCAAAAATCCAAATGCCATACTCGTACAAATCGTCAAATTTGATTGTAACCATGGGGCGGACGACTGTGTAACTGAAGCCAAGACGCAAAAAATAAATTTAAAAAATTGACGATTTGTACGAGTATGGCATTTGGATTTTTGGAAGATATATGATGTAATGTGACCATTATTATATTTGCCATACTTCTAATTGAGGGAAAAAGGGGCAACACACTGTTACAAATATGCAGATTTTCGGCGGTATGGCGACCATTTGGAACCGTCCGAAAAGTATGGCATAGTGATTTTCGTAAATGGCTGCACGACGATGATCAACTGTGCAAAAATTAGCCTGTAACAAATGGTTGAATTTTTAATTTTTTATTAACGCATTCGCGTCGGTATGGCGGCCTGTAAGCCGCACCGGAAAAGTATGGCATGACACTACCGTCTAGTTATTTTTTACGGGCTATCGGAAAATACTAAAATTTTTGTGTAACAAATCATCTGACTTCCGTAAATTATCCGACAAGTTCCCATAACGCCCACGTGATTGGGCCGCCAGTACCAGCGCTATGACCATCATTAATCTTTTCGTCATTACGTACTAAGACCCCTGTAAAACCGCCATACTGTAACAAATGACCTAAAAATTTCTGTCAGCATCTCCCGGCCTATTATTTCTACAGCACGTATTCTACTTTGATGTTTTTCTGCCATACCCAGCTTTCCCTCCCATAGATAAGATTCGGAAACAGTAAAACTACGTCTTAGTTTTAATTAAAAAGATACTGAATGGTTGGTTTTACTAAACTGACATCGACATGGTGGACATAATAAACAGTGTTACGGATGCGCTCAATTTCCATAATATTAAGGTGTCGTTTGCTGAACCATTTGTTATACGGGCCATTTAAATTGCAATTTCTTTAGCAAACTTTATTTTGAGTTGTTTCTTCAAAGAATTTGTGTACATAAACGCGGACGTCAATTTTCTTCGTTTCGCAAACATTTTCGAGAATTCGGCATCTCGAAGTGCTTCTGCTAGTCTATTGATGTTTACGAGAATAACTTAACTTTTAATCTCCTATTAGCAACAAAAATACACAAATGATAAAAGTTTCTGAAGACGTACGTACCTAAGAAGTATAAAAAGATAATTTAAAAAAAGCGGCTAAGTGCGAGTCGCACTCGCCCATGAAGGGTCCGCAGCAAGTAACATAATATAAAAGTTTTTGTAGTTCGTTGTTACTTTGATAGATGTTTTAATCACTACATAGTATAAAATAAAGTCGCTTTCTCTGTCCCTATGTCCCTCCCTATGTCCCTCCCTTTGTACGCTTAAATCTTTAAAACTACGCAACGGATTTTGATGCGGTTTTTTTTAATAGATAGAGTGATTCAAGAGGAAGGTTTATATGTATAATAGGTACATGCATAATATACTGAAGGATAACTCACAATAACCATTTTCCCGTGCGGAGCCGGGGCGGGTCGCTAGTAATAGTATATTTTTTAAAATTAAGGATTATGCTTATGAAATTAAATGATTCGATCGAGGTCGATAATTTCGTTCGGCCGGCCGCTGTCCGTCTGGTCCAGCGGGTTAAGACGCGGACGGCACGAAACGAATCTTGCTCGATGCTTTACTTTTGTTTTTTTTTGTGTGTTCAAGTTTATGTATACTTTTTTGATTTTTATTGTTTTTAAACAAGTTAAAAAAAATATAGTTCATGTTTGAGATAACAATATATCTATAATATAATAAACAAATAATACAGAGTTTAAAAAACTAAAAAACACGCTTTCTGTCCACCATCTTGGACGTCCGCCATATTGGATTTAAGTCCCGTGACTGTTTTTTTCGTATTCCTGACAGCAAACCTTTTCATTTGATACCCATATCATGGGGGTTGATTTCAAACAGCCAGTCCGCCATCTTGGGGAGGCCGCCATATTGGTTTTGTAATGACGTTTCTTAGCTAGTCATGCATTGTCATCAAAACTCAGAGCGTGTGCAAAATTTCATCCTAATCGGGAAGTGGGTCAAATTAAGATTCCAAGATTTTTTTAGATACATTAATGGGGAGGCCGCCATAGGTATTGAATTTGTAATGACGTTTCTTAGCTAGTCATGTATTGTCATCAAAACTCAGAGCGTGTGCAAAATTTCTTCCTAATCGAAGACCGGGAAGTGGGTCAAATTAGGATTCCAAGATTTTCTTACATACATAGTTACTTACAAGTGAAGCTAATATAAAGCGTGTAAAAATGAATCGAAAAATGTGTTGGTAAGCGCATAACTCAACAACGCCTGGACCAAGTTTACCAATTCTTTTTTTCAAATGTTTGTTTAAGTCCAAGGATGGTTCTTACGGAGAGAAATTAAAAAAAAACTTCATTCCCACGGGAAAAAAAATTAACGCGGGCGGAGCCGCAGGGCGGAAAGCTAGTTTCTCATAAATATGTCTAACATTTACATATTATACCTACTGATTACGTGAATAAGATTTATGCTTTCGAGTTTTTTTATTTTATTGAGACTTGGTTATTACAATGAACAGTAGTATCCGAGCAAAGCTCGGTCGCCCTACTAGTTTACCATTAACAGACAATAGAATATGGTATCAAGAATTCATGAGACTTAACTCATATATTTACCAACCTAATAATTTAAAAAGAAAGTTCTAGCATTTTCTCAATCATTTGAGAAAGTAAAGTAGGTATATTGAAAGGCTGCCCTTTTTCAAGAAACGAAATGCCTTTGTCAAGTTCTTTCCACTTCTTTCTGATTACTTGTTAAATTAGCGTAATAAGTACATCAAATACTTTTTTTTAATGTCATATCGTATACAAACAAGCAAAGCTACAGGTAGGCAAGTGCGTGTGTAACGCACTCCTATTCGTTATATTGGTAATAAATCAAAAGCAACTATACTAACAATAATATTGGCTGAAGTCAAGTTAACATCTGTACTAGGCTTATGTAACTCAATTTTACAAAATATAAACAGAAATGGGTAAATAGGATAAGTAAACGAAATAAAACAATTTTACTTTTACACTACGACTGTATCAGCCGGAAGACGACAACTAAATTAGAGGTAAGGTCACAGAACAGAATACCAAATAGTGAGGTGTCAATGCTAGTTTTCTTGTGATCTGTCTATTTTGAGTTTACCTATTTTTATCAAGGCTCTGTTGGGTAACACGATTTTAGTTCATAGAAAACAAACTTAGCAGCCACGAATCCGCTGCGACTAAGTCACCAAATCGACAACCAGCCTTTACCTGAATTAAAAAAAAACATATTATGTTAATAATGTGTAGAAAGCGCGGAAGCCTCAAACAAATATTAGGTTTGAATTCACCATTTTATTGAGTTACTTCAACTTCAAGAAATTATTGTGCATTCAATAATATTTTTATATAATATTTAATTTGTTTGTATGTCCTCGAAACTCTCTTCTAGAATATATATGGATCGTTGGTTAATGTTTACGAGGGTCCAGATCGAGCTGGGCTGGTTTACGAGTCGTAAACATATCCATTAGATTCCTTGGACTGAAGTACGAGTACCTACTCGCCTCCCACAGACGGGTGTCTTATCCTGATGTCTTTATTTTTTATATCACAATCTCTGATAGGATTGGACTTAGCGCAAACTACGACTTTAATGCAGTAGCTCAGTCGTCGTTAACAGCTCATATATGTCCCCACCGAGGGGCTCGAGCCTACCCTGATACCAGGGTGAATAGGCCTTAGTCTACCACGCTGGACCAGTGCGGATTGGTCAACTTCACACACAAACTTTGAATTTCTTCGCAGGTGTGTGCAAGTTTCCTCACGATGTTTTCCTTCACCGTTCGAATAATCGTACATATGAATTCGAAAATCGAAAATACATTGGTACGAGCCGAGGTTTGAATCCGCGAACTTCGGAATGAAAGTCAACGGGCCTAGCCACTTGGACACCGACGCTCTCCAAAACCAGCCCAGCCCAAAAGCTCCAAAGCCAGCCCAGTCACCCGAATGAAATCCAACAAAAGAAAGAGTAAATGAGCTCCGGTGTGTGCTTTAGCAATATTGGATATGACTGTTGACTAGTCAGTTTTAAACTTTGGGAAAGGGTTTTGTAAGGCTGTCAGGATTATAATAGGATTTAAGTTTATTCAGGCATTCCTATCTCTAGTTATATATTCTATATGTTAAAAAAATGATTATTGTTTTTAGTTTCAGCTTAAAAGAATAGATTATCTGAAACAGAGTAGATTCATAATGTTATAAAAAATTGTCGACTTCTAATAACTGCTTTTAGATATATTAAAAAGGATTACATGCAAAGTATTTTGGGCTTTGTGGTACAGAAATACTAGACCAATAAGGGCCAAAACCTGTGGCGTGCTATTGGCATGGCTATATTTATAATCGGGTGGTGTGGTGGGCCGTTGACGTCATCACGGACGAGGGGCGGGGGAGCGGAGGGCGGGCGCGCCCTCCGATACGCACTTGCAAATTCGCACCTCCATGAATGGACGAATTAAATTATCCTCAGTTCTGCGCTAAATTTACATGGACCTGACTTGAACTCTTAACGACTTTCTCATGCGAGCTCCAGACACTTCATCGTCTTCAAGTCATAGCCCTGTCACGCGAATTAGAATTTCTCGAACATTTTCTCTTACAAAATCACCTGTCATTATAGAATGTACTATACAATTAAAACTAAATTAAGTCCTGTCGTGCGTCGACATCATAATTTGGCAGCAAAGTAACTTGTGAATTATTATTTTATTACTTTACTTCTGTCCCAGAACAGTTAACTGTGTAACGTATAACCACGTATAACTGTACCCAATTTATATATTATTTATATTTACATTGTCTTATAAATATGTAATAATGTACAGCTGTTAACGCGGTACAGAAGCCAGCACATGCGGTTGGACATTAACACTACGAAATTCACCCCTACCGTTAATGCATGTGCATGTCGAGGCCAAGAGGTTAAAAGTAAAACTAAACTTTATTGAACCTGTTAATTCGAAGCATTTAATTAAAAACTTTGTAAAATTTTGTGACCAAGTTCTTTTTCAATTGGGTCTAGGTAGTCTGATGTAGCTCATTAGTAATATTATAGATACATCTGCATACATAAGTTGGTCAGATCCCTAATTATGTTAGAGCCAGTCACACAGCGGAAGGGGTCAACAGTGTGCGTGTACCAGCCATAATCGGTCCGGTTCCGTGTCGCCGGAATAATTCCACTCGATGTGGGTTTCAATTCAATTATACGTATCACGCAACTCACAACTTAATCGAGCCTCGGATAAGAAAGTGTCCACGAATATAAAATATTCATGATGGAATTTTTAGGTTTTATACCTTATGTTACTATTAATACCTAGCAGATTCTTTTCTTTGATTTTAAGTGCTATATTTCCACGCAAAGTAACTATCTTATCGTGCTATGCACTACAAATGTCATCATAGAAAACTATCTTTTGGAAAACTCAAGGTTACTTATTCTTTTATGTCTCTTCAGTCTCGGCGAGTTCTGCATGACGTTATATTTTTACATAAACTATGCAACAATGATCTCGACTGTATAGATCTTACGAGTTGTCTTGCTTACTGCGTCCCGTTACATTCTCAAAGAATGTGTAATCCTCACAAACTGTTCCTTACAACTTCTTGTAGAACTAATGCTGGGTTACGTTCTCCCACGCGCCGTATAATCACTACATATAATGATAAATTTAATCAAATTGATATAATATCAACACGTCGTAACATATTTAGGAGTTTGGTTTTGAAAGACTTAAAGGATTAATAAGCAAGTAATACATGATCGTAACTTCATTATTTATCTTAATTTATTTTAGTATTTTTGAGCTTAATCTGCTTTTCTTTCTTAGACTTGTTATATCCAACCTGTGAATAGCGTGATTGGTTGTGAATAGATTCATTTCTATGTGTAATAACACCTGTATTGTAACTTATTGTTCACTACTGTTTGCTGTTCCAAATAAACAAAAAAAAAAAAAAGTAACGCAGCAAGACTAGACCTTGTCTCATGATTTGATCTGTTGAAGCAAGACGTTGTCGCTGAAAATAGCTACTTTTAAAAACATCACAGCACAGCACAGGTTAAGATTATAAAAAGGAAAATAGAGATGGTTAGTTTCTACTTGTCTTTTTTCTTGATCAGCCCACTGCTGGGTGGATCAGCAAACCTCTCCCCTGTATGTAGCGTTGCGTGGCGTTGCGTCATTCGCCTCATTATGGTCTTGTGCCATCCGTATCCAGCAAGTTCCATAATATCAATCGTCGGATAACTTCGCTAGTACTTAATTAATCGATGCTACTTTTAAATTACTGTAATGTCTCTAAAACACAAACTTCCAATTAAAAAAACTTAAACGTCACGCGACTATATAAATCTATATTTATGATGTCATTGTATCGATTGTTTCGCGGCGGGCATTCCATTTACACCTATTCTTATTGACCATTCGACTATTTCATGTTAATTTGATTTGGTTTGGTATGTAAATAGCTAATATCAATTGCACGAATACAAACACTGCGGATATAACTTTACTGATATTTGAAAGAAGTATTCATTACGCGGTAATTACTTGTCAAAATTAATAATTATTTTATTGTAGGCTATGTGCGTCCCACTGCAGGCTGGACAAAGGCCTCCCCCAAAGATCTCCACGACGATCGGTCCTGCGCTGCCCAGTGGACGTCTTTCGGCTGAAATGATGATGTGCGTGCGTACATATCTTTCTATACCTAAAAAAAATTACAAATGCTTCCCACGTAATTTAATTTTCCTTTTTGTTGATAAGTGTACCCGTTTAATATCTCAGGAGAATTTTATTGTACAACTAGAAAAGCAGACGCACTCCAAAGTAGAAAAGAATCGATGCTTCCCTGGAGGACGAGTTTTGGCGCTCGCCACACATTGTTGCGATAGGCCACGTGGAAAAAAAGCCAAGCTTTAATATAATTCTTGCAGTGGGGCGGATTAAAATTGTGTTATAAGAATTTGTATCAAATCTATCGACCTTTTCACACAGATGCGGTAAGAAACGACCGACGCGTTTTGTATCAAAGAACGAAGCCGGTGCGGAAGGCCCGCGTTGCTCTAAGGAACGAAGCAACGTCGCCGCGGACTGAGGCACCGTGGGATCGACGCGACTACGCTACAACGTAACCATATTGATTTTCAAATATAATTTTTTTGGGTTATGTAAAGTTTATTTGAAACTTTTAAATTTTGAAGCACACAAATAGTATAATAATATCATCATCAAATATTTCAATGAAATTTTTCATGGTGGTATCTTATTCCTGGTCAACATTTAAGATAGTTTTTACCGTAGGAAAGTATCTCATTCCTGCGGGAAACTGCATGGAAAAGTTGAAAAACAACGCGGGCGTAGCCGCGCGCGGACCTCTAGTATCTAATAAATTTAAAATAATATAGTTTTGTGATAGTTAGTACTATTGATGAACAAGAATGAATGTATTAAAAGAAAATGATGTAATGTAGCCAAATATTGGAAAACCGTTAGTCAGATTAACAGAAACTAGGTCCCTTTATAAAAAAAAAATGCTACAAAAAAGTTTGTATTTCAAAGTACATATTTTATTTATATTATAAACGTGAAAATATGTTGGTTTCGTAGTAAGTTTGGATGATTCTTGCACATTCACGCTTAAAATATTTCACTGATTTCAATGAAATTTGTAATGTTCATTGATAACTCAGATTGAATGATAGGCTACAGTACTATATAGTGAGAGGAAAATATATTAACGCGAGTGTACCCATTTATTGGTAAAAAGCGTTTCGGACGTGGGTCCAAAGCTTGTAGTAGGTAATTCTATATAATAAGTTCAACCCTGAAATATAAAACTTATCGAATAATAAAATTCCAACCCGGTATTAAACCTATATTTTTATAAAATTTTGTAATGATTCTTGCTGCAATTTTAACAACAATAGGGAATATGCATAAAAAAATATCTGAATTTATATTCTAAAACATACAATGGTCAAAACTCAAAGCAGAAAGATAATGTTTTATGTTCTGTAGAAAAACGGCAAGATGCTTGAATGCAAATGACCGTCCGACAAAGCCAGCTTGCCTTCATTGTGCTTGCAACCTACTTGGCATTGGATATTTATTTTAATATGTAAAAGTTCAAGAAAGTTGTGTATATTAATCTACTTTATCTGGATTCCTTTCCATTTTTATCAGAAATACGTATATTCTTTACAAGGCTGTTGCCCATTCAAAACTATCTTTTTGGGCGTAGTGCCACGAGTGTGACGTCATCATTGTTGCTGAAATCATAGAACCGAAATCCTGCTGACTCACGAAAGACTCGTTAATAACGGAGCTATCTTACGCAAGCTAAGTTTTCCAGTCAAAACAAGGGCGGGGACTATTTTTGGAGCAAATCGATTTAACTAACACATGTCGGTTTTCTCACTTTTGTTTCCTGTGTGGGTGAGAGTGGCGTATACATAGTTTTTTTATAATTCGTGTCCATTTTAGACGGTAGGGTAGGCAGGCAGTTGACTTCTTGACACCGCGGTCTGCATACGTGTGCTCCGGTGCGACCGGATATATTAATTTGAGATCACGCTGCGTTTTTGATTTAAATAAGCCGGTTATGCAAGTTTGACGATATGGTGCAGTGTAAAATTGATTCGGTGGAAATAGGCGCTGACAGACGTCCGAGAGATCCTTAAGGGTGCTCCCTCACCGGGAACATTCGCGGGTAATGTAACATTATTGTAATGTGCTCTTTCTTCTATAACGTTACATTGCACGCAAATGCTCCCGGTGAGGGAGCATCTTTAAGTGTTCCGTTTTTATTTTGTTTATTAAGGTATGATACCCTAAAAAGTTGTCAAATCATATAAAGGAAATTAAGTCTAGTCTAGACCACAACATTGTAAGTAGGACCACCGACTGACGACTTGTGATTTCATAAAATCCCCTACTTTTGTATTTTCAAAACAAAAACAATCGAGTAGTTCATGCAGAATATGAAACTGAATCATTTTTGAAAGAACATAGCCGGAATGTCGCTTCAAAAATCGGACACAAAGTGTCCCAAGTTCATACGAGAGGTATAATTTTAATATTGTGTTTGAAATGTAATTTATTTTTTTACTCTACTATACACTACTTCACACACACTACAGCTCAGCTACTTCTTACTTTGATTTATATATTTTTTGGCGTGTTGTTTGTACCTGTGTCTAACAGAAATGTTGCCTTATCTTTTATACTCTACAAAACTTGTGAAAATTTGGTAGTTTGCCCTCGATTTTTGGTGAATACGAAAAGCGCTGGCGAATACTGGCGACGCGCAGTCCTCGCGAGTCGCGTCGCGGGCGAGACGCTGCGCCGCTCACCTAATTGGCGACGACGACGACGACGTGACCAAATATGTAAATTTTATGATCATTACCATGTTCTTCCTAACTCTTGCGAGTTGCGGCTCCAGCGAAATAAGGGCTTAGCAGTGTAATTAAAAGAATATTAAACAAGAGTTAGGTGCCCATTATGGAAAAGTTTCAGTGGTTTCAGCTTATATTACTGGTGCTTTTATTAAGTTGCTTGTTCAGGTATATTCTAAAAAATAGAAGTAATTTATGTAAAATATGAAGATACTGATATGATGCGTACTATTAATAAATGTATAGGTTTAATATAAAATATTAAGTAAAGTAATCCGTTATAAAGCACTCAGGATAGGAACTTATTCAATTTAACAATACCAATTGTAATTAAATACAAATACAAATCATTTATGAAGTTTGGTACAGTAAATTATTAAATGTCACACTATGTCGCACCTTCTGGTATACGAATTCATACATTAGAATAAAATTAAAACCTAAACAAATTCACCTAAAAAGTATTGTTAGTACTACTTAAAAATTCGTTATTAGAATAAATGACATTTTAGTTAAATAATTATTTATAATTATAATTAGTCAGCTTACATTTAAGATAAGCCTCCACTGCATAAACTTAGTTTGTTTTTATCATGACGTGATTTATATTTGAATGGTTCTGTGTAGGCGTCCTACGCAATGTTTTTCTATGTAATGTGAATAATCTGTGGGCAAGGGTAGTGAGGGTTGTAGGGGGAAGTGGTAAGGAGGGTGGAGGGGAAGGAGGCAAGACGCCGGCGCCGCCGCTGAGTCTCTCTCTGCACGTCAAACGTCTCGACGACCCTCACTTGTTTTCTACTACACTCCATGTCCAGTAATGAGGCTTTTAGTGGAACGATTTGAATTATTTGTTTTTCTAAGACATTCCTACTTATTTAATACTAGCTTCCCGCCGCGGCTCCGACCGCGTTCATAGTTTTTCCCGAGGTAATGAGGCATTTTCCCGCAATAAAAGGTAGCCTATGTAACTCAGGGTGAATGTAGCTTTCGAAAGAATTTCTGAAATCGGTTTAGTAGTTCTGAGTTTATTTATTACAAACATACACACACACACACAAAATACAAATCTTTCCTCTTTATAATATTAGTAAGAAGTAGTAATTTATTTCTAATTAGGTCACAGAGGGCGGAAAACAGAACAGAAGGGCGTAAACTCCACCGACAAGAGCGCGGCTTTATACCAGTGCATTGCAAGAACAACTCCGGACCCGGACTCCCGAGATTTTGATACAAGTAAGAAATTCCGGTACAGATTGGGCGACGACGACGACGGCTGAAAATCAGTGCTGCCCTCTTGATGAATTGCACTGAACCCGGGCCCTTTGCATTACTGCACCACACATAAAGGGTTTTCTGTTTTGTTCTGTTTTTCTGTGTTTGTTTGTATTTCTGTTTGGTGTCAATAAAGAATATTTGTATTGTATTGTATAAAGGGATTCTTCTTAATAATTTTAAAACTTTGATTGTGTTTTTTTTCCCTATTGATAATGTTGTTGTTGCTATGTTGTGTTATTGCTTGTTTGTATTCGTGTGTGTGTAGTATAGGGTACCAAGATCATAATTATTAAGTTTATAATATTTAACTACTACTATAATAGGAATACATAGAAAAAATGTAATAAGTAAAAAATGCTACTTTTTAAAAACTATATTGGACATCGAGAAGCCCTAATAGATATAATTTTATATTACAAACACCCTAATATATTCTGCAATCACAATAAAAAATATCTTCACATTTATCGTTGATCAGGATGATTTGTAACTAAGCCGCAATATGATATAAATACTCGTAAGTATCCAACATTACTATATACAGGAAAATTCACTTTATAAATTAAAAATTTGCAAGAATATTATATAAGTGCATGGTTGGTTTAATAATGTATGCGCCCAATCATCTATTTTTACAACCAAGCACGAACTTCGGACGATGTTAATTAAAGATCAACATAGAGATTTACATGGCTCTGTTTTAATTTAACGTAAAAAATTCGCTGCTAAACCTGGTTTAAGTTTTATAAGTACCTATAACACGTGTTTGTAAACTTTTCTCATTAATAGCTAGCAGATAAATTTTCTTTCCAAGTTTTATAGGTTTAATTTCCGAGTGTTATTTGATCTCTTTATGAAAATGAAAAAAGTATTACAGAGTTTTATGTGGTCAGAGTTTTTTTAGCAGTGGGTACTGTAAGATATAAATACAGGACGTCCCACGGCTATGCCACCTGGAGGGAAAGTACCTTAAATATTGTAGATAGAACATTTACTGAAAGAAGACTTTATTTTAATTCTAAAAACTATTATAACTGCATTCATAGATTTTTTAATAATTACGTGGTTGAACCGGGAATCAAACCCGCTTTACGAAAAAAAAATCGAACGGCTTTATCATAAGGATATTTTTTTGCTAAATAACATAGTGTCAGAAATTAAAGGAAGACTCCATGGGACGCCGTGTATATATATATATATGGCTTCAAATTAAATATATCCCACCAAAAACATACCTGTTAAAAAGGGGGCCAAGTTCCTATCGGCTAATTGTTAGCCTAAAAAAGGGTTGAAATCCAATCTAATGCTAAGTTTAGATGCACTTTAAAATCGATCATAATCATCTTCATCAACAGCCTGATCCACTGGTAAACATTTAAGTACCATTCCCATGACTCGCCAACATTCTAAATTTGAACTTCTTTAAAATTTAAACGTTTTAGTTTATCATGGACTCTACATTTTTAATAATTATCCAAATTTAGCCATGTTGGTTAGCAAATCGTGTCCAACGTGTATGAAAACGTAGAATTAGGTTTTAATATTATCGAGAATTATGTACTTACCAAACTAGATTTTTTAATAGTTTTAGATAGTTTGCCAGCCAACATTAAAAACATACAAAACATTAAGTTATTTCAAATTGTAAAATATTCTGGTCTCCTTCTTCTTATCGAGTGGGTTTCGAGGTTAACCTACCTCACAAACCCTGGTGTCTGAATAATCTGGTTAAATTATTAAAGTTTAATCCTAGAAGCGACGCTATTCATCACGACCTTCTTAACATAAAAATATTACCAAGATTGTAATAAAAAAGGCGTATTATTTGAGAATCTAAAAGTTTCCTGTCAAATTAATATTTTAGTATTTTTATAACTCGGTGTGTATAAACTTTAGTCACGTGACCGGCGCCTTTGTATAACAAGTCGAATTTTAATTTTGAGATTTCAACCTATTTTCCTTAGGGAAAGTTGTTCAGTTTCATGAGTACTACCACTATGTTGCGGATGTCAACCAGTAAATTTTCACGGGGAATAACACATTCATTTAAGTAATATTTTATATGGTGAACAAAAATATAGAGTTTAGTCATATGAACATAGAAATAAAAACCACCTTCCTAAAATAAACTTTACGTTTTGATGGGACGTTGCAATTTATTGGTCGTCTATCGAACCATGTTCTATGACGAATAGTTTGAACGCCACTAGTGGTCTAATCAAAATTCTTTGTGTAATAGATATAAAAATTGCCGCTTCAAAACCGTATGAAAACGCAAGTAGAGGATGGCCGGAGGCGCTTCCAGTAGTTCCGACGCATATTTACGCAAATAAACCCACAAATCACGCACCCGTTATCCCCATCCCTAAATGCTTGCCGAGAGGTTCCACTACTCCGCTATGCGATCGCCTCCGGCTTTAGATTAACTTGTTGAAGCAGGTCAACCCTCAGAATCCATTTAGAAAGGTCTAGCCTAGCAAGCAGAAATCCATACCCCTGCGACCGCAACGCATCAAAAGGCAAATATACAGTACCCATAAATAAATCATGACTGGAATTCAAATTCGTGTTGACTCTGAACTAGACCCAAATTAATTTACATTTGTTGTATTAAGTTGTCAACCGTGCGTACACAACCTTTGAATTTTGGGAATATTATACCTGTCTTACATCAAATACAAGCCCAAAGCCAGTACTATTTTTCTTCTAATAAGCTTCACAACTTAAAAAAAAATATATTTTTAAAACCTTAGTGGAAGGTTTGATTCCTGGCTCAGAGTGAAAATAGAAAAGGGGTCCGCTCGATTCGTTTTGTCAATCGCATTGGAAAGTTTTGAGATGGGTGCATGAGAGTAAATCTGGAGATCGTCTGCATATGAATGATAAGAAAAAGTGAGGAGTGAGTGTAATAGAATTTATGAACAAAACAAATAGGAGAGGGGACAGAATACCATGATATTATGCAGAGCTGTAGGATAGACTGACAGATGTACAAAACAATTTTTGCCCAAGTATCGAAGTCGATTTGCTCGCTCAACAAGATATTCTTAAGGTGCTCCCACATCGAGGTTTTTGACTGTTGCAAACTATTTTAAACTGAATTAAAAAGCGTTAAGAAATGTTTGTTAACTATACGAAACAGTTCTGCAAATAAGATCATTCGATTAATGCCTGTCTTCTTAATGTTTTGGATTGTATTTGATACTTTTCGAAACGTTTGAAAACCTTCAGGCTTAATTTCAAAAGTAGCTGATTACTCGCGACAAATAAGTAACATATAATATGTAGTAGTAATGTTTAGGTTCAGTTATTAATATTAAAATGTCTCATATTCTTTGATAAGCCTGTTCTTAATAAGCCGTGTCCTTGAGTCGGAATCCCGGGCAGTATAAGGTATAAGGTACAAAGTGGGAAATTGAACCGTTGTAAAATTGCATTGCTGCTGGCGACTATCGGGGTAGAGCAACTCCGATAACAAGGGCGCATTCAATTCCTAGTACACAGCTCAGCTTTTAATATCAAAGGTCAAAGTACAGTGCATAATATACAGTGCATCTCAAAGTAAAAATAAGTACAATCGCTATTTATGCTACAGTGCGGAAAATATGTGATTTCCGATGAGTGTCATTTTATCCACGAGCGAGCAAAGCGAGCGAGTGTATAAGCCGACACGAGTCGGAAATCATCTTCGCACGTGTATCATACAAGATTTTACCATGCATTGTGCAAGAACAAAAAACAGTTATATTAAAAAGGCGTTAGTTAATATAAAATGGCGGGCTTCTTAAATACATGCGCGCTGAAAATATTTATCTACGGCGCATGTGCAAATAGCTACCTCGTCGAATCGCAATAAGGCGTGAGTAAAAATATGTGTTCAGCCACGTAAATTTTTAATTAGGTAATTAATGAACGTAATTTATCAATAAAATAATAAATATTTCTAAAGTAATTATACTAATTATAAACGCGTTTATTGAATTGTTATTTTTATTGTTCCGTTTATATTAGTAACAATTGGTAATTAAGTAATTTGTAAAAATATCTCAAATACTGAAATGTCAGGTTGACGGCTGAGCAAAACTAAACCACTAAACCAACCAACAAAAATAAAATAAAAACTGAAAAGTAAAAAGTACTAGTGCGTAAAAGTTCTACTTTCCGCAGTATTTGGCTGCTTAGAAATAGTATATTTCATTACACGTGCGGAAAGGCTGTCATTGCAAAGAGTTCCGACAAATGTCTACCGTTGGGAAAGAGAACGCACGAGTTCGGGAAAGGTAAAAAAAAAGCACGAGTATGTAATAGCCCACATCCCGAACGCTATACGTCCCTGCAATATGGAAGATCAGCGCCGTGGCCCAGCCGGGCGGCGGCATTTCGCTGAGTGGGGCCCTTTTTGTGTGGGTGTCGCAACACAGATGGATGTTTGCACGTAGTTGTATTGTTCGTGTTTCATGTATTAGTGTTAAATTATGTAGTTATTTTTTTCTTGTCTTATTGTTTTCTGTGTTGTGATGTCCTACAAATAAAGTTTTTCTATTTCTATTTCTATTTCTATATGCCACTTTTTGAGCAACTGTATTAAAAACGCTATTTTTGAGCACATGCATTGTAAAAATAATTATAGTAGCCTATTTCAGTATTGCAAAGTTGTAAATATAGGTATTCGATAAAGTGAAGCTTGCTATTGTATCCGAATATTGTTCAGAAGTCAAAAATTTAGAAATGAAATGTAAGGCAGAACACTTGCGAAAACCGACTCATCTTCTTATGTTTTATACTTTGATGTTTTATATGTATACCTAAATTTAACAACGATTACGGCAGAAGGATTGGAAAGTGCATTTTACCTCAGATACTGAATAGCTTACCAAAAACAATAGTAGAAAAAGTAACTAACGAAAGAAATCTCAAACGTATAAAAAATATTGTGAAAACATATTACTTAAGGGATAGGTATAAATCTACAGTGTCGGAGAGGGATGCATCCCCGTTCTTTCTAACTAAATCTACCTATGTAATTTTCTTAAAAAAATTTTTTTTTATTCTTAACGGCGCAACTCAAACCCCATATGGGCTGCCACACAATCTTTGTTATTTAAGATTAGGGTAAGACCCAATGTAATACTAATTTAATTTGTATTGGATCATAATAAACAGTTTTTTTTATATATATATATTTTCTTTACAATTTGTTACAAAGTATGGTATTCATCAATAAATTAACTGGTTTATAGTCAAACTAGCTTTCCGCCTTGCTACTTCACCCACGTTAGTACTCTTTCCTACGAAAATGAGAAGTTTTCTCATGGCAGAACTGCTGTATATTCTGTGCCACCGCGAACATTGTGATCCATGTTTTTTCCCATGATGCCATGTAACACCTCTCTGCTAATTTTAAATGTAATCTGTATTAAGCTTGTTTAACATCGAAATTAGTTCTATTTTGTATGGCTTTTTTCAGGGACTATTAAAGGAACATAAAAGGTTAGAAAACTTTAACAGACTCAAACAAATACTTGTAGTAAACGTATAAGGTTGAAAAAACATATAACTTAATTAAGTTACAAAAGCACTTAACACAAAGCTGATCTATTTATCTTGTAAGAGAAGTATAAGGTGTGGGCTATTCCCCAAATGCATGTGAATATTTTAGTAGCTGACCGACGACCTAATTGATTGCTACGTACGCCCCTTGATTTGATTCACTTTGAATGAATCAGATGGTAGCGTGCAGCGCGATGATTTTTGCAAAATAGTGACTTGTATAATCGTGACTAAGGTTACATTTTCATTTTATGACTTCTAGAAAAGGCTAATAAAGGATATACAATTTACAGGAAAATATGAGGATTTCATTTGAGTAAGGGCTCTTAATAACCAAGAACCTACATGCGTTATTTAACAAATAAATTTATTACAGTATACTTGAAGGTATTTACCTATTTAATAATTTTTGGCAAGATATTTTAATATTATAAAACGTGTATTCTATTGTTACGAATTTAGCAAATATCTTCAATTTACATAAAAATCGACAAGGCTTACAAGAGGACTCTATTGTTTAAGTACGGCCTAGTTACATAGTTACTAAATTATTGATTGATTTTCTGAATTTCCTGAAGCTGATCGTTCGAGATATGAAATGCAAAGAATTCACATCACCTTGTCGCCGGCACAGCTCTTTTGATGTGACAGGCGTGATTCAGCCAAATAACTATACATGAGAAAATCTACGTGTAAATTCGACGAACTGTGTAGGTATAACAATTCCTTTATTCACATGTTCTTCGAAGAATGACTTAATATACGAAAGGTCAACAAGGAAATATTGTAAACGTTCTCTCATGGAACAAAGAATGGTATTCAACCTACCAACATCAAAGATGATTTGAGTGAATTTTGGCAAAGAAATGAAATTTTCTTTGCAAATGAAATCAGGTAACACAATTTATTTTCACTTAAGTTTTTTTGTATAGAAGACGAAGAGCTCATATTATATACATTTTATATAGTTTTATCACCTTATTTTAAATATATATAAAAACATACCAATGTTTAAATAATTTTGTTATATGATCAGAAACCAAGCTACGGTAAGTTAATCGTATATTTAAGAGACTTTCTATATTCTAGACTAGGATAGAGATAAAGCATGTTTCCACTATAACATTGTACCTTGTTTTAGTGGCTAATTTGTGCTACAAGTTACCAAGTCCGCTCAGGGCCTCAGGCTAAGCAGAAGTTTGTTTAGCTACTTCATGTAGTCTAACGTCCGGTACGAATGCAAGACATGGAATAACATTTTATCAGAATCAAAAGGTTTTAATTGAAGTACGTTTTTTATAAAATCTACACTAATAAAACTGAAGAATCAGCGTGTTTGTACATTGATTTGTTTTAAGCAATACTGATTGTAGGTAGATGATAAAGGGAGTGTAGCTGAACACATAAGTACATGATTTGAAAAAAAAAAATCCGTCTATCTGTCTGTCTGTTTGTACACGCTAATCTCTGTAACCGTTAGACCGATTTGAATGAAATTTTGCATGGTGGTACCTTATATCCCTAGTCAACATTTTAGATTCTTTTTACCGCGGGAAATAAACGAAACAACGCGGGCGTAGCCGTGTGCGGACAGCTAGTCTACAGTAAAATGTAGATGGTTGGTCGTTCAAATGTGACGTTCGTCTGTGGAGGTTTTTTAGGTTGATTGAATAAATACAAAACATAGCTCTCCGCCTAGTTACCTACACCCTACACTCTTGTTTTCCGAATATGGCTTTTGTAGTGCTACCTTTCTTAAATCTTAATATAAAACTGTAAAGTTCCATAAATATCCGTTAAGTCATATGTGCAATAAGTAGGGAAAAACATCCATCTACTCACATATACATTCTTGCTTTTTTATTTCAATTCTGTGAAGTTGTTAAATTGACAAAAAGACTGTCAAAGTCATTGGAGACACTTTCGATAAAGTTCTTCATTTACACGAATTCTTCAATGAATCCAATATAGCTTACGAAGATACTCGTACGTAGCTACAAAACAAGCCCATTTTTTAAATGAATTAAAAAAGGAGGATGTTCTCAATTCGACGTGTATGTTTTTTTTAATGGATAAATTCATACAGCACTTTATCAAGTAGGTAACTTAGAAAATAATTGAATTTCATTAAGGTGTATGTAATCATATCATAATCACATAATGTAATAAAGCGAACTCAGTTGTAACTACCGTCTAAAGACAAGTTCATTTATGAGACAAACTAATTCCCATTTCAAATAATCAACGCTTTGTGTGGCTTGGTGTATTCGCTTGTTCATGCATTTTGATTGCAGGTGGACTTAGTGGTTTAAGTGTATGCTATACGTGTTTACATTTCTAGTACATTTGTATTGTAGGGTTCATCACTAAAGTTGCTCATATAAGCGGATTTCAAACTATAAAAAATTAAAGAAATCCTACTTGTTTACTAGTATTGCCTCGTAACAACTAATTAATTTTCCGTTGAAAAGAAATCAAGGACATGGCTGTCCATTACATAGGTACGGAATTTTATATCAAACTTGAAAAGTCTAAAATGTACCAATATCAATACATGACCGACTTGCGTTCAGCTAATAGGAAGCGATTTCCGGATGTCAAATGACGAAAGATACTTTGCCATAATAAAAATAAAATAAAAACTAACATACAATTACGAGTAAATAACCTCTTTTTTTTGCGTGGTGGTCAGCTTCAGGTGACTGGTACATTACCCCTTGTATATTACAAACTTAAATGATTTGAATCATGCAACATTATAATACAGGGTGTTTTAGCAACAACTAAAAGGCATGGTCACTATGTCAATGTGCTCCTCAGTGATTGGATTTGAACAACTTTCCCAAAGATACATTTTATGAGCAATTTTCCAAGATTTCATTATTCGCTAAGATGCCAACTACACCCTAATACTAAATTAATGAGATACTAAAATTCTAATATTATACTTATAAGATACTAGCTGTCTGCCCACGGCTACGCCCGCGTTGTATTTCTTTTTTTTCCGTTGTAAAAAGTATCTAATATGTTGACTGGGGATATGTATAAATAAGGTATCACCATGCAAAATTTCATTAAAATCGGTCCAACGGTTTCAGAGATTAGCGTGTACAAACAGACAGCAGACGGTATTTTTCTTTCAAAACTTGTATTTTTGTGTTCAGCTACACCACAGAAGAAAATAATAGTACTAACCCGTACAGAAAGGACACTCACCCCCCGCGCCAAAATGAGTTTCCGCCCGATATAGCGCCCCACGCCCCGCACCCCGCAGGCGCCGCGGGACTCCGCCGGTGATGTTCGGGGGTGTTTTACATAGCGCCTAGCGCCATTTGACTAGTAGTTTATATTCAAAAAGAAGCAGCTTGTCAAAACGCGTTTTCTCTATGGAGTGACCGCCTAGTGGCTACACTCTCTTTATCACCTATAATAAGTTTTTTTAATAAATAATAAATGTACAGACACGCCGATTTTTCTATTATAGTATAGATTTAAAACGACAATTAAGTATTGTAGTGTGGTATCGACGGGGAAGTTCTAACAACTCCTAACTTACCAAAACCAAATTTTACAGGAGGCGAAAAAAACCGTTTTTTATTTTTCCCAGAAGTTAAATTAAAAATGCGTAAATGGTAATTTTATACTTAAATGGAACCGGTTTTGAAGTAATAATCAAAATTTGCTTGGAATAAGTATTTAGCGAGATTATGCAAGATAGGAGGTATCACAAAGCTGGTGTGGCTGAAAATTCGAAGATAGGAGTAAATTCCACACTTCAAAAAGATAACAGAAATAGTTGAAATAATTATTTCTCGTTGAAGTTTTCAATTATATTTGGCGATAATATAACAAAGGAATCTAAAAAATACTAAAAATAGACCAAATATTCAAAAATGGCGAACTTTTTGAAGATAGGAGTTATTGCTTCTCTATATCACCATTATGTGCACCATGTCGGTTAAGATAGGAGGTATTTTGTAAATAAATATATACTGTTATTCATTGCAATTTTTATGTTTGCGATTTTGAAGTTATAGTCCGTTTATTGCAGTAACATTAAAATTTATCAATAAAACATCCTACACAAAATTACAAAGATAATGTTTAAATTAGAAGTCTTTCTGAAACTAAACCAACGAAAATAAATTGATTATTTAAACAAATTATAGACTGTTCTCAAATGCACTGGAGGACGAGGACACTGGATTGGGACGGTTTGGGCATCAATGTCAATGACGAATATCTCACGCACCTTCGCTTTGCCGACGACATAGTAATCATAGCCAAATCACCACAGGAACTGCAAGAAATGCTGCACGACTTAAATTCTGCCTCACAGTGTGTCGGTCTCGGGATGAATTTGGACAAGACGAAGGTCATGTTCAATGATCACATCGTCCCGGCACCGATATTAGTAAGTGGCTAGTCGCTCGAAGTTCTCCAGGAATATGTTTACTTGGGGCAAGCCTTGTAGATGAGTAAAGACAACTTCGAGCGAGAAATCGCCAGGAGAGTGCAGCTGGGTTGGGCAGCATTTGGGAAGTTGCATCATATCTTCTCGTCGTCACCGACGCAGTGCCTAAACAGCAGGGTGTTTGACTAGTGCGTCCTACCTGTCATGAAATGTGGACTATGACAGTCAAACTGGCCTACCGACTACATGTCGCTCAACGCGCTATGGAACGGTCTATGCTGGGTGTCTCGTTAAGGGATAAAATCCGAAATGAGATCATTCGGCAGAGAACCAAAGTGTTGGATATCGTCCAAAAATGTAGTAAGCCGAAGTGGCAGCACTGGTCACAACGGATGAGCTTTGGTTTCGAAAGATTCTTGAATGGAGACCACGATATGGCAAGCTTAGCGTGGGACGCCCCCCTGCAAGATGGACCGACGGTCTAAAAAAGGTGGCTGTCGGTGGCTGGATGAGAGCAGCGGAGGATCATGCGTGTAGTGCGACACTTGGGGAGGTTTATGTCAAGAAATGGATTGCTACGGGCTGATATGACGTAGATATTATTTTAAGTTCAAAGCTGTATTTATTGAAATTAAATCAGTTTTATTTCTGCGGTTCGAGGCTCAATTTGGTTGCAATCCGGTCATGTTCCACTCGGCAAGTTTGATCATATGATTAAAAGAAGGGAGTCCCTTCTATGCGAACATTGTGGCGTTGCTTGCATTCCAATGTAACGAGAGCCGTGATCACAAGAATAATAATGTTTACTTCAAGAGGCCAAATTATTGGCACAACTGCTCAAACAGTATAGAATAGAATAGAATAGAATAAGTATGTTAAGGATTGTTAGGTTAGCCTAGCATTTCTTAACCGGGCTGACTAATTCTATAAGGCTGGCATAGTTCCCAAGTGAACAAAAGCCTTATCAAATATGAGATTGAAAAAAACCTGTTTAACCCGTTAAATCATTTTTGTTGTTTTATAAATAAAATAACAATGAGATAACAAAAAGAAGCCAAATAATAATATGCATCCGCTTGGACAATTTGCAGCCTATTAAACGATAACCAGCATTTTTTTAAAACTTTGAAAAAGTACTCGGTACCTAGTATAGTGTCCATACTTTTAAAATTTTGCTTTTCCTACCAGCTTATGAAAATCCTCTCTCTTTGACACTGCGAGATACGCACCGATTTTGTCTCGCTCTAGAGTGGGAACCGTACTTGAACATGAAGATAGGAGATATTAACTCATAGTTTTGTTTGAAATGAAGTTACGAGATGTTTCCATTAGTAAGTTAGAATATATTTCCTGCCAAAATTAGATTCCATCAGTACGTTGGAATATATTTCCTGCCAAAATTAATAAGGTTGTCATGGACCTTAATATAGGAGATATTTCTTCAGTGCCTAGTTACGCCAATTTTGCGAATTTCGACATAATTTAAATAGCACTAGAAGCGCAATTCGATTCTCTATCGAACTGCATTCATAAGTCGTTTTCGTAAAAAATTGTAGTTAGGAGTTGTTAGAACTTCCCCGTCGGTATGTTTCTTTCTAGTTGCAGTTTTATACACCCATTTTGGTTCTCAAGGGTAGGTAGTTATATCTTTCAAATTCTACTTGTTAAATTCTTATCATTTTTCATTCGATAATTCTTTAATTTGTGATCCACTGAACCCCTTGTGTTTTTTAAATTTGTCAAATTTTTATTTGTTTTTAACTCAACAATCCCTTTCCGGCTCTATAAGTCAAGGTTAATCAGAGATTTTTTCACAAAATTGCTGTTTTTGGCAAATCGTAACAATAATCCTTTTTACTATTTTATTGAATAATTTGTTGTATTGACGACCTAGCACGTTTGACATTAATTAAGACAGTTTTTGTAGTAGAATATGTTGTATTGTGTAAAAAAGACCATCAGATGAATACAAACTATTTTAAGATTTTTTAATTCATTTTATTTGAATCTAATATGATGACGCGCATTTGTATTTTGTTATAATAACTAGCAACCCGCCCCGGCTCCGCACGGGAAAATGGTTATTGTGGGTTATTCTTAAGTATATTATGCATGTATTATACATATAAACCTACCTCTTGAATCACTCTATGTATTAAAAAAAACCGCATTAAGATCCGTTGCGTAGTTTTAAAGATTTAAGCATACATAGGGATATAGGGACAGAGAAAGCTACTTTGTTATATTATGTAGTGATGATGTTGGTGATACTCATAGAACACATAATTCCAGCAATTCATCAAAAAGATTTAACCCATCTTATTCTTTTTCGACTAAAGCTTTGCTCACCCCGTTAGGGAAAAGAGCATGTCTGTATAACTTACATTTAGGGATCCGTTCCTCAAAAAAAAAGTGGAATCCTTTATAGTATCGGATGTCTGTTTCGTCCGTCTGTCAGCGCCTATTTCCTCCGAAACTACTCTGAAGCGGTTGAGTTATAAATGCGTGAAAAGCTAGACGTGTGATATTAAATAATGAATTTGAGACATGAAGGCCACTTTTTGGCGAAAAATAAACAAAAAAAAATTGCGTACCATACTGCGTGGAGATAATGAGAATGAATGGACAATGTTCGCCAATTTTCTTAAATAATTACAATACATCGTAAAATTGTATAAATATATTATATTTTAGATCGCTACACAAGCCCTTCCATTTGATATATAGATTTTTTTAGATGTTATGTATTTATTTTTTGTCTTATTGTTGTTTTCTATGTTTTGATGTCCTACAAATAAATATTTCTGATTACTGATTTCTGATATGGGACACGGAATTGTTAGTAAACATTTTTGTTTTCAAAGTCTAATTTACCACCCAAATTTGGCCCCATGTTTTTATTTATTATTGAATGTTACAAGTATGTCACCCTGCATCTGCATACGTGCACTAAATTTGAATTCGATTAGTCCAGTTGTTTCGGCTGATGATAAAGAACTTCGTTTGTATGGAATCCCTTTCGGCGGTATGGAATCCAAGCGGATTTTTTATTGTAGATAAGTAATTTCTCCGCCAACTAATCTGATCTCTGGAGGTGAGTAATTTGTAAATTTTCTAAAAATATCATTAATAATGGTTGCAAAACCTGAAGTTAAGTTTATATTTTACTGTCTGTCTTCGATAAAAACGATCTTAAAGTTAAACAAGTTTTAAATTTTGGGTGAATTCCAACCGTAAATAAATTATAGAATCTTAAATCTAAATGACTACTTTTCGATCCTCATAGAGCCATTTTAATTGCACAATTATTTTGCCCCGCACAGTATGCAGTCCAGCATTACATCCGCAATATCTCACTTATTTCATCGTGATTTTGTTGCACAACCTCCCCACTCCCGAAAGATAAAAAGAGGTTAAACATGTGGGGGCTGGACTTACTACTGTGGCCTACTTGGCTGGGGCTATCCTGTTATTATTATCCTCTTTTTATGACACCTGTTTCGTTTTTTAATGATTTTTAGAGATAGTTCTGAGCGAAAGAGAATCGCAGGCCTCCGCAACCGCCTTAAGAATGTCCTTAAAACATCGAGCGATTAAATCCGATTATAAAAGTTGGATTCATATTTTCGTAAGTTTTTTTTAAATTTCGTTGTGGAAATAAATTCTTTCGGAAACAATTTACGTTCAAGTATTGATAACTGACATTCCTGCGAAGCTTTTGCATTGCAAAGATCTGCCTGATGCCGCGCTGTTGACCTAACCTAACTAATAAGCTGCGATGCGAGAAGTTGTATCCTTTGCCCTTTTACCTATTTATAAACCGATTTAATTATAAAGGTAATATTAATATGCTGATGGTATTTGTGTCTCGCGGCTCGCCTGGCCTGCAGAGGCGCCCTTCATTCACCGTCTTGTGAATGAAGCACTAACGAACCTTTATTGAAACTGTCACGTATATGATGACGTCACATAACGCTTGTGCTACCTTCAAAGAGAAAATTCATTTATGTATGACGCATGTGTAACATATGATGATGAAATTAAATTAACCCTAATGAATTACACGAGAAAGTGAAATCGCTTCGGTCTTATATAATTTAATCTTTCATCAGTTATTCATTGTATATTTTACTAAATAATAATCAACGAACCGGGATGTGTGGAGTAATAACGATGTAATCCATGCAAAATCCTTTTGTGTGTATTATGTTC